>PVHY01004792.1:0-90071 GCA_004024945.1 Uropsilus gracilis | reverse complement strand
TCCCTCCCCCTCTTTCTCCTCTTCTCTATTCTCCTACTCCTCTTCTTCTACACATTGATGTGTAAGAGTCTACCCTTGGTTCTCCACTTTTTCTCAACCTAACTACTTTCTTCTGGTCATCCCATCTACACCAAAGGTGTCAAGATTGTTCATATGTGAATGATCTAAGCTCTTAATGTGCTTTTCTGAACTCCTGACCTATACAGTCAATTTTTTGTATGTGACTCTGGTTCATAGGCCATAAAGTCTAAGCATCTTTTATTTTTATCACCATATTCAGTTAATTACTAAGCCTAGTTTCTTCTTAATATATCTATGTCCACCAATATCTTAGTATCAATTGCTGTTAGTTTTCATCTTGACCATTGTGTCATTTTCTATGTGGTCTCCTATTGCCAATATTATCAATATTAAAAACTTCCATAGTTTGGCCACTGCTCACCTGCCCAGGCCCCTATTGATTGAATCTTATTTTAGCCATGCTAGTCTATTTTTAGATCCTCTATTCCCACATCTCACAGGTCATCCCTCCAGCTTTACACATAATTTCTATTATAAAATGGTTATTCCTAATCAACTCACCTGAGCAAGTCACATTCTAGAGAACCTTGCCTGCCTGCTTCTATTAGCATTAACACTACTTTCATTTTAAATAATTACTTATAATAATGCTGTTTGGACTTTAAGCCTAGGATGGCAATGATCATACTACAATGATCATCATGGCCTATCATTTGGCCATGGACATGGGTCTTCATAGGGACATACTATGTTCCTGTTAAATGAATGAATGAACAAGTAAAGGATCTTCCCTGGTGCAGTTTTGTACCCAGGAGATTTGTCAGGGGTCAGTGAAACAGCACACACCCACTTGACAAAAGGTCTGGAATTCCTTCTGAACCTTTCCCCCCAATAAGTACCTGCCAGCGCCTAAACGATGTTTCAAATCAAGGTTCAAAAGGCCTACCTGTGAGTTTCCTAGAGATGTCAAGATTTAACAGCAAAAATCAAGACAGTGAAGAATCAGTCATCAACATAAAAAAAAAAAGGGAGGCATTCCATGTGTGTGTTTTGTACATCTTCTTTCTTATTTAAAAACTGGAATTTTATAAAATATTGCTATTTTAAATGGTGACATTTTTTACTTCTTTATAGTTAATTAAAAAAAATCTTTTCTCTGAAAAGCAGAACTATACCATATCAAGTCAAATTTAAAGTAGGATAGAGAACCATGTTCTACTGCCTCCATTTTTACTCAGTAGCTTGAATGCCATCAAGTATATCATTAAGATATATTTTGGAGTAAATAGCAGAAGGGAAGAAATTCTTTCTGGATTATTATATGTTTAAACTACAGGATTTCAAAGCAAAATTTGTGAAAAGTATCCTCCCTATCCTTAATTCACCGACCCCAGAGACACTTCTGTTATGTAAGGATGGTGTTATTCATTTGGTTTCGAAAAATGGCAGAGTGCTTTGGCAAGAAGTAGACCTAGGTTTTCATCTAAGTTGATGAAAATAAGAAAAAAACTATGCACTTTTACAACTTACATGGGAAGTTGGTAGAATAATGAAGATAATGAAGAGGAAAGCTGTGTCATACACTTTCCTTCTTCTACCCTACCATTTATCACAGACTGTGTTGTATGTATTATCCCATGTTAAACACACAGGATGCATCTGTGATAAACCTTGGATATTTCATACCAATAGCAATAAAAGTTTTAAATTATTGCAAAATTATGATATCAAGATATAAGGAGTTATGATACTTTCCTTTAGTTCCATCAATAAAGCAGCATGATTAGATTGAGTATATGCAATTAGATTGAATATATGTTCTGATTCACTCAGGATAATCTTCCTTTGATCTGATGTCCTGGGCTAATTAATGATAGCAACACTTTCACTCACATAAATTTGGTTATCCTAATATAAGGCATTTAGCATCACACCAACTCACTAGGTTTAATTTTTTTGAAATCCTACTAAGTAAGGACTCCTTCATTTGCAGTCTAATTTATTTTTCACAAAATGCACTAGATAGATAATACCACTCTATTAAAATATAGGGAACTGTTGTACAGAAATGTTAAGGTATTGCTCAAATCCACACAAGTATATACAACCAAACTTTAAACCCTTTCTGAAAAATTGGAAAGACATTCTCTTTCAATTATATAGTGTGCAGGTTAAAAATTGAGTCTTAAACCATACTATCTCCCTCCACCCATCTTCACCCCTTGATGAATACATAAAACAGGCAGACTGAAGCAGCAAGCAATCTGAAGTGGGTAGATGCAGGATAGATCTAGCTCCTTTTGGGTGATGAGGCATGCTGACTCAATCACAGATGCTACAGTATCTCAAAAATTCAAACACAGTGCATTATCTTGAAATTGTTTTCAGACCACTGTATCTGTGTCTGAGGGTCCTTTGAATAAGAAAAAAATACTGTGCCAAAGTACTTTCACTATCTACTTCTCACTCACTTTGTGGCACTGGAAACAGAACGGAACTCCTCCCCTGCCTGCTGCCCACTGCTACCAGTCTTTCCCACAGCCCAGATATGAAGAGAGATAACAGGCCCTCAAATAGAAGTTTCCCGATTGTGAGTCATGGCTTACTCAGCCTTTGTTACAGAGAACCTGGAAGTCTTTGAAATACGCTGTTGATTTTGGCAGACTTAACTCCTTGTGCTGTTATCAAGAAACAAGTTACACGACTAATTTGCTTGAGAAATTACCTTTGTAATGAGTATATTAAGAACAGCCTATGTTAAAGGAACTGTTGTTTAATTCACTGTTTGAGTATAAGAATATGTTTTCATTTCTTTGAACAGTGCTTTGCAGTTAATGGTTCCTCTCTCTCTCTATATATATATAAATATATATGTATATATATATTTATTTGTCTAATTAAGTAAAAATGTCAATAAATGTTAGCACTACTTTAGAGTACTTAATATGAGCCAGACATTATGGAAATTCTCTCTCTGTATATATATACATATACAATAAATACATAGACAGATATACTCTGTACCCTTTCTAAGTGATGTTTGATACACAACAATTATATTTACACTCTAAACAAATCAGATATAAAAATAACCACATACATCAACATAGTTCCCTTAACATTAGTTTTAACTTTTGATATGTACATCATATAGATAATTTCTGCAACAAAGTAGTTATATTATATAGGGGTATAGATTATATAGTTATCAAGAAAATGCATTATTATATTCATTTAAATTAGATTGGACAACACCTATTATTATATGATCCTATCATATAGATACTGTGTTATCCTTATCTGCAAAACACAGATATCATCTAATATTTAGAGTTGCCAAATAGATAAAATTACATAATATGTATGAAATTTAATTCTTTAGCTAGTTCTAGTATTCCATAAATTAATGATATCTTCATAACTATAGTGAAACTTTGGATATAGACAAGTATCTATTTTAATTAGAAGCAAAAATCTTTAGTATAATGTGTTAAAGGTACTGTTTAAGAAATAGGAACGGTTGTTCTATCAGTGTGACCATGATACTAATATGTAAACTTAAAATATTAGTTCTAAGGTTGACTTAGGTAAAATTTTACAATCTGCAATTTTCCAAATATAGTTTCTGAAGATTTCTTCTGAATAAAAATGTTTTAAATTTCAGTTGTGATGTGCTTTGAACCAAAACAATGGAAAGGAAGGTAAAATAGAAAAATTCTCTTTTTTCATCTGAAGATTACAATTCCTGCAATTCTGGGGCAGTGTCCTTGATAAATCTTAGAGGCAGGCCAATGCTTTCTTCTTGACTGTAGTTGAATCAGGAACACAGACTTAATTCAGTTACAAATAGTGCTCCTTGTCCATTACAACATTAGAATGAAGAGATGATCTAATTTTGGTTAAGATCCCAAGAAGTCTTTGCCAAATTTCTTTGGTAAAGAAATCTTCCTGTTCTTACAAAAACTGCTGAAAGAACTGAGTCATCTTTTCTTAGATGTTTTGGTGCATAGATTAAAGACATAAAGCTACTGTAGTCTTTTCACTACTATTAGAGAATAGTGCAAATGTCAAGCCCTATATCATACCTACATAACAGATTTCTGCTATTCAGTCAAAAACATATATCAAGGCCGGACACGGTGGTTCGTGCTTGTAAGCTTCAGCCTATGAAGCGGCCGGGGCTAGGGATCGCGGTTCGAGTCCCGCCTGGGGCCCGGAGCGAGACCTAGTTCCAAAAAAAAATAGCTGGGCGTGGTGGCGCACGCCTGTCATCCCAGCTACCTGGGAAGCTAAGGCTGGGGATTGCTTGAGTCTGTGGTACCCCGGGCAACAAGAGCCTGCGGTTCCACAGGCAAAAATAGCAAGACCTAGTCTAAAAAAAAAAATATATATATATATATATATATATATATATATATCACACATAGGCTTGCAAATGCATACCAAGCATACACTTATTAAACAAGATCATTTGAAAGTATTGTTTGAAAAAAATCAAGTTGACTGATGATGAATTAAAATGAAAAATTCAAGAAAAGAAAAATTGTGGTATAATAAGACTGAAGATTTCCCTCTTTAAGTATTAAGCAAAGTACTATGGGTATTTTGGTGGTGATAGTGTTGTGGTAAAACACCTGAAGGTGGACAGCTTCTACCTCTAAACCATATACAATGTGTTCACTCAATACAATTGCTCATTCAATTAAAGAAAGTTTCACCTGAATCTGGATTCAGACTACCTGGGTTTATAGCCCAGTCCCACTATTTATTAGCCATATGATCAGGGGAAATTATTTAAATTTCTTCTTCTATAACTTAAATAATCCTGGTACTACTGTGTTAAATCAATTAGTAAATGGTAAACATTTAGAGCTTTTTTCTGACATATGCAATATCAGCAATTTTTTTATTTTAACCATCAACAGAAGTGTTTACTGCACCAGAGAGACTCTATAGAAAAAGCCATACCTAAATGAATTGACTACATTAATAATCCTATTAATTGGAATTGTTGATATGAAATTACTGTCATTATGACATTGGAGTTCAAAATCCAATAACTACAAAATTCACATGTAATCAGGGGATAACACTATAACTGTATGAAAGAACCTCTGAAAAAAGTCTAATTAATTAAATGTTAGTTTTCAATTTACTTAATTATTAAGGGTCTAGTTTTATAACACACATATTAACCTTTTATTATGTCAAACACACACACATCCCTTTCTAGTAAATTTATAAAAAAGACTGGATTAACGTCGTGCAGTCTTTGTCTCTGAGTAGTAGATATGGCTTACAATTTTCTTTTCATATGGTCTGATTTGAAAAATATTTTTATATTACTATTTAATGAATATGCATTTCTACAAAGCACATATACAATTACTTTTTTAGGACATATGAAGAGGTAAATAATCTTATGGTATCCAAGTTGCATTTCTCACTTGTGATGTAGTGGCCAATCAACTCTGCATTTCACAGTATTCAGTACCCAAATTACAGATTTAGTTTTGTCCCTATAGCCAGATTGGGTTACAGTTCACTACATGAACTCAGTACCAACTCATGTCTTCATGACCTTGGATTTCAGGGTAGTAAATCAGTTATGAATGCTGTAGGGCAGAGCATAAAAACCTGTACTTGCCAACAGGTGGATGCTTGTGAACAAGCCCATTGTGCACAAGAGTCCTATGGGCTTCAGTCTGGAAATAAGAATGCTGATCAAATGTTTAAAGTTACAAATGTCAGGAAGAGTGTTGAGCCAGAAACCTGCCTAAGATCTCTCTCTCTCTCTCTCTCTCTCTCTCTCTCTCTCTCTCTCTCTCTCTCTCTCTCCCTGTCCTTCAGACACACACACAAACACACTTTTGTTATTAAAAATGATATTCTTCTGGCTAGATTTAGTAGTGTTAGTAAATATGCGCTGATGAGGCATTGTAATGAATAGTCACACCCAGCTAATAGCAATAGCAAAATACAACTAATCAGTACACAATTCCAATCACTTTTTACTTCATCAATTTGTAACCATTCATTTCCCTCTAATCTAACCCCTATCCAAAACTAAACAGAAGAAGCAAAGTATGGCAGTAAATGTGGCAAATTGTTAAGACCATGACTGAAATTGTTTCAGCAAGTTCAAGGTCTGAATCCCATTCTAACACTAAAGATGTTAATATGTGTATGGTGCCCGACCTCTCAAACCCATCTCCTTGGGCTATTGTCACACTTACTAAAATATGTTCCAGAACAACTTGACAGCTGTTCCATAGAAAATACTCAGGATAAAGGTTAGCATCCAGTAATGTTGTTCTCTTTTTTTATGCTTACTTCCATCTGTATTCTCTACTATTATTCCATAATGGGAAAGAAACAGCAAATGCTATGGAGTAAAAAATCACTCCAAGTATATGTATTTTCTACCCCTATAATGAAGAGAGACTCAAAAATAAAAGGAGTGTAACTGTTTCTTTGTAGCAATGTTTTCTTATGTATTACTGAAAGAAAAGCCCTAAATACTAAATAGTTTCTTGTAGAAAGGGAAGCAGGAGGTTTGCAAACAACAAAGTAGTTTCCACAATGAAGCTGTGATTCTTCTCTGCTAGGCTCATTTGCAAGATAAATAAGACCTTGAAGTCAGTTTTGAAAATACATCAAGTCATTGAACTGAAATCATCCAAACAAAAGCTCATCTATATAAAAAAAAAAAAAAAAAAGCAAAAACCGCATCAGATTCAGATTCAAAAAGACAATACTTTAAATGTTAATGAGGATGCTTTGCTAATTAGGATCCTGTCTCTTCTGCCAGACTGCCTTGTCAAAATCCTCAATTATGCCAAATTTTAAGATTTAGATTTATTAGTGCATCTTTTATATGGTCCAGAGAATATCAAGGTTCCCTGAATCTTTCTGTCAGGCAGATAAAATACGGAATTCTGAGTTTCTTGTGAGATTTACAAAATAAAAAGCATTATTATTCACTTTCTATTTCAGGTTCTAGTTCCTTAAAAAGAAACAGCTGAGCCCTTTTGCCCAACCCTTACTTTTCCGTGTGCTACCTTCTATTGTTAATTAACAATTAGAATGTTGAATAGGTGAAATCTTTGATAGAATCTTATTTTTAGAATAAAAATTACTTAATATTATAAGAACATAAAATCAGAGATTTGGAGTCTAGTAGAATTGAAATAGCTCTTAAACTTCTAATCCAATGCAGGATTAATTCTAAAATGTTCCGTTTTGTAACCAAACAACTGAAATTATTTTTACTCAAGTTTTAAGAAATGTGGAGATTCAACAAAGATCAAAGCCTCAAAGCAAAATGGTGTAATGCAATTTTAAATACATTAACTAATTTGAAGTATGTTAGAGGAATAATCAAGATGGAGACATTCAGGAAGCTCTGGTATACACTAAAGAAGTGGTAGACAATAAGAAGATGAGTATTTTAATAAATAATGAAGTATATCTAAAGAGATGCCTTACCTTTTGAAAATATAATCAGTGCAATCCAAGTCTAGGCTACTGTTATAATTTCAACATGCTCTGGACCAGTTTAATTTAATTATTTTACAAGCCAAAGAGGGGAGGTTCCCAGCACAGAAACTCATCAAGAGCAGCTTTTCCATTATGATAAATTCCAGACTATAGTTCCCTGTTGTTATGGAAAATTCATAAATTGGAATATTCTTAATACCTGGTTTGGAAGTAAGATTATTGCAGATGTAGTTAGTTAAGATGAAGTCTTACTTAGGTACGGTGGACCCTAATCCAGTGAGATTAGTGCCCTTATGAAAAGGGAAATTTTTTGCATAGAAAGAGGCACACAGGTGTAAATGATATATTCAGGCTTTACCTCCATTAGTGTGTATGGCCAGCACCTGTGGTATTGCACTGTCCCATTGATAGTGTGTGCTTACCCCCCCCCCCATTATCTCCTGTTTAAGATTGCAGATTTCAAGGATAGTTGCTAAAATGTGAGAATGACCTTAGTTGGAATTTCCCTTCAGGGAGATACAGGGGAGAAAGAAGTGAAATGGTCAAGGTGAAACAGATTTCCTGGAAGGCGGGAAATCAGGATATATAAAGGGTGTGCAAACAAAGAGAAGGATTCCTATATGGAGATAGGATAGAGAAAGAGGTTCAATGGAAGAGAGATGGGACTCGGCCATTTTGTAAAGATGTGAGCCATGTGGATATGGCCAGGCCTGGGGGCCTGTAGCCATTGGGTGGCCCAGGCTGGCAGCATGTGTGCTAGATGCAGTTAAGAAGTTTGCAGACTTGAACTCGTGTTGGAGTTTGTTTTGCTGAGTTTAATTTGGGTCTGCGAGAGGTCATGCAGAAGACAGGCCTAAAAAGAAAGTGAACTTTGCTGGGTCCGGTACCATGGAGTTTATACCTGAACGACAAGCAAGAAGAGGACCGTATGGAGGAGCTGGAGCATGCCAAAGGAGCATGCCTAAAGAAAGATGTCTTCAAACACGTGGAGAGGAACTCTGACTGGCTGATTTTGGTGAGATGATCAGGATTGAGAGACTGAGGATTTTTGGGCAATCTGGGAAAGGACTTTAGACAATGCTGAGAAAGGTTTTGGACAATGTTACAGTATTCTGAGTCTTGTTTCTTTTGTAGTCATTAAGATAATTAAAAATCACTTTGTTAGAAATAAATTAGTCTGCACTGATAGTCTTTCATTAGTTTGGTATTTTGGTTAAGAAGGCTGGGGATGGTGAAAAACCCACAAATGTAAAGTTTAAACTGTGTTTTCTAAGTTTTTCTGCAGTTTTTGGAGCTGAAAGCAGAGAGCAGCTGGCTGACTTTTAAATATCAATGTAAAGGTACAGTGTAAATGCTAATAAAGTGTGTAGCCTGCTTTGTGGAGAGAAGCAGGCAGATAGGTGTGGCAACTTCAAGGTAAAGATAAATTGTTAAAAAACTGCTGGTAGCCTGCTCTAGAGAGAGAAGCAGGCCTGTATGTATTTTAAGTCAAAAAGTCTTCTTTATACCCTGTTCCACCATGATTGTGTATGCACCTGGTCCTCAATGAGTGCACATGTGTGAGTGGGCACACCTGGGATGAGGCAATAAAAGAATGGCATCATTCAGGGGTGGGGGGGTGAAGGAAAGGGAAACTAGAGTGGTTGTTTATCATTAAAAACCTGAAAGAGAACTCCAAGGCCTCTGACATTTTTTTTTTTCTGCTAAAACATGGTGAACCTACAAGGACTGAGTTAGTTACCCAGCAATAGGGAAACACCATGTAAAGACTAGATGTTATATTACTACAAGTCAAGGAATTGACAGAAAATTGAGACATCCTTCCTTAGCTTTTTCAGTGGGAGCATGGCCCTGACACCCTGATATCAGACTTCTGACCTTCAGAACTGTAAGGTAATAATTTCTGTAGTTCTAAGCTACACAGTTTGTGATCTTTTGTTAAGGCAGCTGTAGCAATCTAAGGTAATAACAATGTTTTTTACTTTTTTCTAAATGTGCTGCCTCTTTCAAATGATACCAAAAGGTTGAATCAAGTAAAGGGAGAATTATGAGACATGATTATATACATTTCTCATTCATTTCACCTCCCTTACACCCTTACTCTGAACCACATACAGACTCTATGTCATCATGTAAGTGATTTCACAAGAGAAACTCATTACTACTTTTCTCAGCCCATGCTCTCTGCAAAGGGGAAGTATATTTATTATTTCTATGGTTTTCAAGAATTATCTGGCTAAAATAAGCCCTTCCATCTGACTTAGTTGGGGAATTAGGTGTATCATTTTAAGTAATAACTGGCCCCTTTCACTAGCAAATGACTCCACCTAAAAGGGTTGAAATTCTATCTACAAAATAAGCCTTCCTTTTCTGTTGACCTGTGAAATAGATTCCTCCCTTCCAATACACACCATACACCCACAAACACTCCTACATAGTCCAGTAGCATTGGAGTTTGATTGTGTAGTGAGAAGTTGAAAAAATTATATGTGAGCTGGCTAGCAGAAACTTTGAAGAATAGTGTATTTGAAAGTCTAACACAATCTTTATTTGCTTAAGTACTGAGAGGTGAAAAGAAACTAAAGGATATTTTTGTTGTGCATACAGCAGGAATTCTATCATGTGTTGATTGAGGATATTGAAGCTACAGGATAATTAGTATGTGTGCCATTTAGTTTGGGTTTGCTGGAATTTGATCAGAATTGTAGTTACAAGCTGCCCTGCGTTTTGTAAAAAACTTCTTTGTTTCTGTTGCTTTCAGACACACTGTAATTTTATTAAATGGCCCAAGGCTTTGCCACTGATCCTCATATTCCTGTGTGAACTTATAAAGAGAATGTTTGGGGCCAAGACCTCTAAGCAGGATTCAGGTGTGGAAGGAAATGGTACTGATGATTCATCCTCCTCTAAGGTGATAAATGTGTCTTATTGGATATGAGTAAACTCATGACTAGGTCACACTAGCTGAAGTCACAGAACTGAAGTCAACTTCAGTTCTGAGCACACAATTAAGGTGGATCTTTGGGGATGCCTACAAATCCAAGGCCATGAGTAAGCCTGTAACTCAGTAAAATACAGGACAGGAGACTGCCATGTCGTCTACTTGTTGGAGGTGTACTCTGCCAATAGTCTTTATTCTCAATTCTAGACACCTGGAAATGTATGACATGGTTAAGTGATACTGCATTAGTAAGAAACAAAGTAGTATAGAGGTTAAATCTATAGATAATACAAAAGACACATTTTGGACAACAGTTTTGATATTCAGCGCTTTTTCTTTCCACCCTGTAAAAATCATCCCTTTCTATCTAATGAGAGGTTGGCAGAAGTATGAGTGAAAAAGAAGCAAAAGTATGAAGAATCTATAAACTAAGTGGTCAGACTCTGAACAACTGAATGCTTTGAAAATGTATGCATTTCAGAAAGTTTTCAGAGACTCTATTTTCAGTACTTAGCATTTTAGAGAGCATCAAGATTTTTCTGCTTTAAATACTTTTAGAAAACAGTAAGATTTTTCATACTTTTGTTCCCAGGTTGCAAGCTAGTTATTGATGTGAAATAGAAGCTTGAAAAACTTAGAAGTGTATGTCAAAAATTGTTACTTTAAATACATAAATTACTTTTTATTCATTTATTATATGAATGTCTTCCAAAATCGAAGTAGTCAGAGTTTCCAAATTCTTTCCATTTTTATAAAAGTACTCTTGAAATAATTCCTAACCTGCCAGCTCTGAAAAATTACTGAGGAGTTTTTGTCAAGATTAAGCCCTGTAATTTTAGACATAGCATAGTCACGAATCTCATTGTCATATGTATGAAATTCACTACCATCCCAACACAATGTTCTGTCCAACACTTTTAAAGTTATATTTGGGCAATTAAAAAAATTACTAAGATAATATAGTGTCTATATATGACACACCTAGTCTCCCCTGTTATTAATATCTTGCATTAGTATAGTTCACTTGTTAATGAGCCAATATTGACACAATATTACTAACTAAATTCTATATTCCATTTCTTCCAGTTTTTTTATTGTCATTTTTTTTCTGTTTCAAGTTTCATTCAAAATATCACATTTCATTTAGTCTTTTCTACTACGGCTCCTCATGACTGTGATGATTTTCTCTGGCTTACCTTGTCTTTTTAATAAAATACACAGTTTTGAAGCGTGTCAGTCAGTTATTTTGTAGAATGCCTGATTGACATTTTTCTCTTGATTACACTAGGGTGAGATATTTTTGAGTGGAAGAACCACTAAGATAAAATGCCATTTTCATCACATCAAATCAAATTTATTTTATTAGTGTGATAATATGTTGAAGTCGTTGTTAGCTTTTTGGAAGGAAGTTCCTATGCACAGGTCACATTTAAAGATTAGGGAGTTATACTCTACCTCTTTCAGGAAAGAATAGCTACATAATTTATTGGTAATTTTTCAGCAAGGGAGATAATCTCTTCTCGCCTACTTTTCTGTTCATTCAATTATTTATGCCAGTATGGAATCATAGATATTCACTTTATACTTTAGAATATAATACCACAATATTTAATTAGTTGTTCAAGTTGCTATAGTTTTCAGTTGGCTACAGTATTTCTTTTACAATTAAATTTTTTAATTACATAATTTTATAATTTTTATGATGGCAAGTTGGTTTACACTATTAGATTTCATTTAGGGATATAGATTCACACCTCTTCAAATACGTGTAATATACCGCACCTTACCACCAAAGCACCAATAACCTGTAATTCTTTGACTTACCCCATCACTGTGACTTATATTTATTTTTGTTTTTCTGAGCAACTCCTTGCTTTCTGGAACTTTAAAGTGCTCTAGTCTTATTCTAACTATTTCTTACCTCAGTCCTGGAGTTAGATATTTCTCTAAGAAACTTTCTTTTGTTTTGTTGCACAATAGTATGAGAAACCAAGTCTGGGTGCTTAAAGTCCATGTTAGGGGGAGTCTGTGGTTCTGGGCCCTCTCAACTATCAAGGGAGGGAGACATCTGTGTGAAGATAACTTTTATGCATCTATACTTATTTATAAATGTTTGCATACATAATCATTTATAGTTACATTATACAAAAACATGTCTCCAACTCTAAGCCATTACCACACAGGTTATTCTCGCTTCTTCCCCTTATTTATCTGTAACTCTCTTTCCAAAAGGAAGAAATACTGGTCTTATTACCCACCATTCATTTTCTTCATCGCGCAATTCTACCATACAGATGTAGTGGTAGTAAATTATTAATTAGTATCCCTATATGAAACAACTTGATCAACTAGAATATAGTACTTATGCATACTTTCTTTTGCTTTCTTTTAGTTTTACAGAGCCTACTCACTTCCAATCTTAAGTCAGTAACTTTTTCCATTACCCACTTCAAAGAGAGTTTTACTATGTATTGTTGTGTTGTCACACATTTGCAAAACTTCTATTCTTTTGCCATATTTTTTCATTTTATCCTGGAATTCACTGACATTAAATGCTTTTTCTTTAACTTCTATATATTTTGGAACAAATTATAATTAAAGTTGCTCCAAATATTCACATTCAGATTTTTATGCAAACATATGTTTTTAAATTACTTGGATGAAAACAAAATTTAAAAAAAATCGTGGGAGCAAAAAATAAATACCTAGGAGCACAATTATTTGACCATATGATAAAATTATGTTTAACTTTGTGAAAAATTGCCTTCTAAAATGAATGAATCATTGCGTTCCTACCTGCAATTAGAGGGTGCTTTTTTTTCTCATCCTCAGCAGTAACTAGTATTGTTTTGGTGATCTCATTCATTCTAATGAATTCTCATTCATTCATTCTCATTCATTCTAATTAGGATCCATTTTTGTCTTAATTTTTAATTTCCTCATCATAAATGATAAACATCTTTTCATGTATTTACTAGTCATCTAGATATCTTCTTTGGTTCCCCAATGCATTTTTAAACACTTAGATAATTTATTGATTGTTAAAGCTGGGTTGTATTACTACATCACTTTTCTATTTAAATATTAAATATTCTTCCCTAAGACAACTTCCTACCATATGTAGCTTTGGATTACATAGACAATATCTACCATATATTACCAATTTCAAAATTATTGGTAGTAGGAATCAATTTTAAATCAGTCATGCATATTTTAATAAGTTATTTTATTTTATTGGAAGTCTACATATTGATCATAAATATTTCTACTACTAGGCATCCTTACACTTTTAAGAAGGAAGGTAGTGTCCAGTAGTAAAAACAATTGAACAGTGAAGGAAAGGATTGACATATGGTCCAAATATAACATTGCCTTGTTTTTTATCATTAAGTAAGTCACTTTACTCTTGAGGCCTTGTTCTCCTCATTAGTGTACATTGGAATAATTATAGATAACTGAGAATTTCTTTGAATAAAGAATAAAGAAAAAACTCTGGTTTTATCCTCTGTTCCCCTTTGTAGCCTCAGACACTGACCAGATGCTCATTTACACAGTATTCTTTTTTTTGGCTACCTTTCTTCTTACCATTACCACACTGAATTTCCTTTGTTTAGCTGTTAATACCCTTTCCAGACCACTTCTTAAGTTCAGCATGTAATGTCTCTGGCTTTCATTATCTGAAGATTGCTTTCCTTTGTTAATTTGCTGTGTTTTAATTTTTTAATATTGAATTTAATTAGGAAGAAGTTGCTAATTTGAAAGTCATTAAATTTTATCAGGGCACATTAAATAGAAGTTGATGGTCTTACAGTTTATCTAAAAAGCATTTTCAACTGCTTACTAAAATCTAAATTAAATTCCTTTATATCTCTTCTCCAGGAATGCTTTGAGAATAGAATTTTGGTTCTTGATCAATTTTAACTTTGAATTTGTTTCCTAAGACGAACCTGAAAGATATTGAGAAGAAATTGAACCTGAAAACAATAGACCACCAAAAAATCTCACTCAGATATATTTGATAAACCTGACTTTCCTTGCTGCAAATGTATCCTGTTGCCTGAAAGAAATAAGTACTTCCCCTTATACAGTGAACATATTTTCCTCCAGGGAGTATTTTACTCACACAAGTTCAATATAGGTCAGGCTAAGAGAAGTCCTAGTATAATTCCTATTTCTTCCCACAGACTTTTTTTTTAAACTATACAGTTTATTTCAGGCTTAGAATGTATAAATAAAAGAAAATTAGGATACAACAATATATCAGTATGCAGATTAGGATACAACAAAATATCAATATGACAAATATTACAAGTTTTAAAACTTTAAGACAACTTGAAATTTAGATACAATAGAAGTAACAAATGGGAATGTTCTCCAATATCCTAGTTAGGAGATTTTTTAAAATAATTTTTTAAGTTCTCTTTGTGGGAAGAAAGCAAATTACATAGATAGGTTTACATATTACAGTACCATAATTATGAAATTATAACCATGCAAAATAATATATTTACTGATGTATGATTTAAAAGTTTCAAATGCCACTGGAATGGCAAACATCAAATCCAGTGTACTAATTATTATTTCTGGGATTGTATAATGGGGAATAGGATAGAAGAGATATCCACAGAGAATGTCAACTATCATTGTGATGGTTGTTCTTTTTTTTTTTAATTTAATTTAAATGTTTTAAAATTTGCATATATATGTGTATTTATATTTATATTACATTATTGCATTATTGTGTGCCCCAGGGCTTTCTGACTTCACTAACACCTGTTAACCATCCTGATCTTTTGTGCCCTTCACCTCCCCTGCTTTCTTCCCCCTCCTCTCTTGCTCCACTGTTCAGTCCTATTGGTTGTTTTTATTTTTTCTTATTTGTTTGTTTTTCTCTATATCCATCATATAAGTGAGACCATCCTGTATTTCACTTTTTCTTTTTAGGTTATTTCTGCTAATATGAGTCTTTCTAGTTCCATCCATGTTGCTGCGAATGTTGTGTTTGTCCTCCTTGATTGATGTGTAGTATTCCATCGTGTATATGTAACACATTTTTTTTAGCCAGTCATCTGTTTTGGGGCACTTGGTTTGTTTCCAAATCTTAGTAATTGTAAACAGAGCTGCAATAAACATGTGCATATAGGTGTCTTCTTGAATAAGTGTTTTCATGTCCTCTGGGTAGATTCCCAGTAGTGGGATTGCTGGGTCAAATGGTAATTCCACTTTCAATTGTTTGAGGGTCCTCCACACAGTCTTCCATAGTGGCTGGACCAGTTTGCACTCCCACCAGCAGTGTCACAGACATTCTTAACTGCTTCAGGATGTATGACTAATTAGAAAAAATATTCACAGAAGGCACAATATGTTATACACAGCAACCACCTGAATAGGTTGCCATTCTGTTTAAGTCACACAGATGGCCCTATGAGTCATTAACTTTTATCAAAAGTCTTAAGGATCAGTGTGCTAGCAGAGAATATAAGTGGGTACTTTCAAAAGCTCAGGTAAGCTAAATGATAGATAACAGGAAAGTCGCTTTTGCCTCATAGGGAATAATTTATAAACTTAAGGAGTGTCTACTCAAAACCACAAAATTAAAACTACCTTTAGTGAGCAACTATATTGTTTTCCACTCTCATACTAATCTTGCAGCACTGGTCTTAGTTAAGGGCCATAAAATTATTTATTGCTTCTCCCAACACAATCGCTACTTACTTTTTGAGTGTGAAATTGATCTTTTTCTGTTTAGACATGTACTCATGGCCTTGTAGATACCTGAAGTGCAATCAATGTTTATTGATGTATTTGAAATAAGAGCAAATTGTCTTTGAACAGGGCTTGGGTGGGCTCATTTTTGATATATGATTGATAACATAAGCATGCCCCTACGAGAATCTTTAGGCAGTTTTACAGGAGGTGGCATACTTATCTAATCTGCTCACTCTGGGTGGGCCCTATGGTAAATATCAGATAATATCAAAAATTATCAGATAATATCAAACAGTAATACCTGGAAAGGTTTTAAACTGGAATTTTATGATGATAAATTTAAAATAAGCAATATTCTTTTGTGGATTATTACAGTGTTATCTTAGACATGAGTTCAACATAAAAGGTCTTTCACATAATGAATCCACTAATGAATTTCATCTACTAATAAATTCTTTTAAGAAAATGGTACCTCCTTATGTGTTTTTAGATCTCAGTTCTACATATTCTTCAATTGTCTGGGTTCTGCTGATACTCTTATATATCCATGTTAATCTTTTCCAGGAAAATAAAATCATAGTAAAAGACCTATCGCATTTGCACAACTGTTCTAAACTTATGTGAATTAAGTCAATTTTTCTTCTGTTTTCCAGAATATCCTCTTATTTCAGTCTATAGCTGCTTTAAATGCTATCTTATTAGGAAGGATTTTGCTTACCTACAGTGTTGTCTCCTGAATGTAGGTGGGGAGTTCATGATTATTTGGGAATGGCTGCCCTTCCTGAGTTGCCTTGAGATCTGTGTCTCTTTCTCTGCCTTGTATGCTGACTGTAGAAAAGAGATTTTAGAATGTAACTTCTTGAGTCTCTAACTGCTCATTCTCATTGGTTTAGTTTAATTGGTTCCCACAATAAGAGAAGTTATGTGACTAACTAGAAACTATTCAGAGACTCTCTAGTCCAGCTGGATTTGAGGGTCTTAAAAATAACTATCATTGATAACAGTTGTTGGTTATTCTTCATTGGACTATTTTCATGTATACTTTGATGTCTCAGCAAAGTCATGAACTGTTACCACTTTTGCTAAGGGAAATTAGCAAGGACAGAGTTCTTCCTAGAATGAAAGAAGTGATATATACACGGTATTCACCTCCTTCAAACAGGTTGTCCCAATGTCTGCAGATCTGGGCAAAAGTACAAAAGAGAATTGTAACCCAGATATTTAATTATCATGAATCAAGCTTCTCAATTGTCTAAAATATATGTTATTCTCTTCCAGCTTTGCAAATCTATATTCAGAGTGACCTAGTAAGACAAATGATAATTTGGAATTCTCTTCTCACTTCTCCACCTATTGCCTACAAATCCACCCCTTTCACTTCCCATACTGACTGTGTCCTGTGAAGAGGGGACTACAATTTCCAATATCCATACACACTCCCTCAGCAAACAGTTCCCCTTAGATGTCTCTTGAGCCTATAGGGTAGCCATGTTCACATGCTCTAGCTTTCAGATTAAGGGCAAAGGGGAGAGGCTTAAAATTTCTCTGGGCATAAAGTCTTGGGTAGCCAGAGCATGGTCTGGAAGGGAGCAAATAAGTTTAGTAGCTTCCTTATCCCATGAAATGTGATGTGGCTGGAGGAACAGCAGATTCAACCCCCTGCCCAACCCTATGAGAAGGAATGTCAGAAGGGAACAGTTTTCCCGGATGAGTACATTATACTCAACAGTGGAATGGAAAGAGAGAGAGAGAGAGAGAGAGAGAGAAAGAGAAAGAGAAATCAGAATCAACAGTGGAATGGAAAGAGATAAAGAGAGATCAGAAATAGGATGACACTTAGGCCCTTTTCAAGCAAATTGGCCTTTGGAAAGTTCACTGTAAATTACAATTTGAAAATAGAGACAAATCCTTTGAGATGGATGAGTTAAGAACTGTTTGAATTACATAACTTTTTCGTTACAATGCATTTCCCATATGAGAGAAAAAAGACTCCAACGTTCTAAGAGATTTTTCACAATCACGTTTCTATTGCACAGTAGAGAGAACATTCATGGTACAAGTTTGGTGCTCTTCTGTATCAAAAATATGCTGAGGAAAAGTAAAGCAAAGTGAAGGAAATTTAGGGCAGTTCTCTATCAATGAGAACTCTGGATAGTATCTTGCTTGTGCTAGGTTGCAAGGAAGAGTTCTCATTTCTTTGATTTTCCTTTATAGGTATTACTACCTCTTGATTTTTGCTCATGAAAAAATTGACTTCCTGGTTGTTGGAGATATTTTCATTTCCTTTTAATTTGTTTTCCCTAATTTTCTCTACTGGTGCATTTGTTTAATGATACACACTATGGATTTCCATTTTAAGTCAAAATCATTACACCACTTCCCCTAATATGGGATTATTACCCTCCCTGAGAAACTTCCCTCCTTTTCATGACTTGAGAGTTGTTCTGACCCTTTTAATTATTCTTTTCTCAAATTATGTAACTGGCTTTTTATAGTCCAAGACTTCTGCATATGTATTTGGTACTTTTAAAAAGGTGTCAAGAATAGATGGTATCTATTTAAGCACCTAAAATGTACTGGAAAATTTTATCCTTGTTGCGATCCTCTGTGACAAAAACAAAAATAATGATTATCCTCTTATGAGTGCTTACTATAACCACACTGTGTTAAATTAACTCTACTTACTTATTTACTATCATGGCTGCTCCAAGGAGTGATCTTCCTACGTCCAAATTGGCAGAGAGCATCTTACATGAAGCGCTCAAGGCCAGTAATGGTGAAGTTAAGATATAAGCCCTAGACTGAGTTATTCCATAATCTTTTTTTTTAACCACACCATGCTTCTATTTTTTAATACAGTAGCATAGTATTATGCTTTTTGTTCTGGAAAATAAATCATTATGTAGTTATCCTCTAATGCATAAAGTGTGGTCATCTTGAGAATGTTAGAGCTAGAAAGGACATTGGGAGGAAGATCTGGTATGACACTCTTGTGGTTAAGGTACTCCAACTTAATAGTCAGTAGGCAATTTGCTGAGGCCTTGAAGTAAGGTACATATAACCTGAAATCCTTGTTTTCCAAATTCATATTTCCATTTTTGTCCATTTTGTTTTTCATAACATTTTTAGGCATTTGTTAGGCTCTAATTTGCAAATTCTAAAATTTTAATTTTATAATTTTTTTGTATTACCATTTTAAAAACTTTCCTTTTCAACAAAGAAGCCCAACATTCTCTAAATGGCAATATAAAAACTTTTTCTTAACATAAAAACTTTATAAGTTCTCAACTAAAATTTCAGGAACTGAAATAAAGTGTATAGAAGTAAAATATCACTTTTTAGAAAGCAAATCAAAATTTTGTTAGCATCAAATCTAGATTGTTTCTAAATGAACAGTACTTGGGTTTTTTAAGAAAACCTTTATTATTATTACATTTATAGTCATATAATTACCCTATGAATGCATAAATGAACTATGCTAACTACTGTGATTTATAAACAAGAGACAGAGTGGGGCAAGATTTACTGAACATCATTGAAGTAATATCCATTCCTCTACCTTCAACCATAACAAAGTTGGATAAATCAGAAGACTGGAGTTACAGTGACAAAACACATGTACTATATTAAACAGTGAATTAACAGTTGCTCATAATTCAGTCCTAATTTGCAAGAATGCTGCTATTTCTACCACATCATCAGGCATTAGTTGTGTCAAAAATGGGCAGGGATGCTTTATACTTGCCATTCCTGGGAGTGAATATGCCATAAAGAACTTGACAAAGGACTAAAGGGATTAACTTCAGAGGAAACAACTCATTTAAAAAAAAAAGGATATGCATAGGACCACACACATTTTCAAAGTAGTATCTGGCTTACTGTTTAGAAGTGTTCAGACATGATATCGGAATTTTTACATTCCAGGAGCCAGAAAACTCAAAGGATAAATCAATACTAGCCTCCTCTATTCAACTGTATTATATGTCTGGTAAAAGAAAGAGTAGTATAGACGTCAGGAAGATTCACTATCTATTCACCTACCAAATCATATTTCTCTGCTGATCCACTTGCTCGATACTGTTTGTCATTATATGAGCAGCCCCACACTACTGTTTACTCAGGTTTCTTTGAAGAGTATCTCAAAACAGCTGTTTACATTTAACTTTGGTTGAATCAATTAAGAAATTCCCATAAGCAGTTTTTGTTTTTGTTTTCATTAATATATCATTTCTCCCTGCCTTTGAAAAGTATTTGCCCTTTGTCTTTCTCTCTGGAAAAGCAGGGTGATAAATTTCTATGGGCATATGTGCCATTTTGGGAGATATTAGTAACCAGAAATAATTGTAAGTTTCTAACATTTCAGCCAAATAGAGATTTACATGTTAATAACACCCTTGGCCATATTTAAACTCTATCTTATTTGTGTCTCAGCATTCAGTACAGTTAATCAGTGTTTCCTCCCCTGGCTGATATAGCACTCTCTTCTCCTGACTTTCCTCTGTCTTCTCTCCCATTATGTCTCCTTTGGCATCTTTTCATCTTCTACCCCATTTTTAAGTGATGGAACTCCTCAGGCAACAATCTGAATTGTTTTTCTTTTCTCTTTCACAACATTCACTTCCTAGGCAACCTCAACCACTTCTGTGGGTTATGTACCATTTACGCACAAACAATGCTCATCATATATGCCTAACCCAAATCAAGAATATGAAATCCAAAATGGAGAATCTAATTGGGAGTTTAACATTTCCACTTAGATGTAGCTCAGACAACTGAAATTCAACTTGTCTAAGTTTGAACTCATCGCCTACCCCATTCTCCTCTATTAGTGTTTCCTGTTGCTCTTCCAGAAACCAGGACACAAGACTGGACCAAAACACATAGAATGGCAAACCATTTATTCAACATTGATTTAGTGGGCATATTACCTTCCTAAGGCCCCATAATAGATTACCAAAAGCTTAGGGAGTGACTTAAAACAGTATTTATTAATTCCAGAGGATAACTACATCAAAGTGTCCATAGAACCAGGCTCCCTTTGAAGGCTATAGGGAGGAAACTTCTTTTTCAGGTTTTTGGTGGCCATAGTCTTGGTTATGGTTATGACTGCATAACTAATTTCTGCTTCTGTTTTCTATGGTTTTCACCTTTGTCATTTTGTGCTCTTTATTTTTTCTGAAATCAGTACATCTGTATTTATTTGTTCGTTCGTTCATTCATTCATTCACTCATTCATTCATTCATTTTAAGATACTAGGTCTTCCTATGTTGCCCAGTGTTGTCTCAAACTCGCACTCAAGTGATCCCCAGTTTCAGCATTCCTGGTAACTGAGATTACAGGTGCACACCACCACATCTGGCTAGTACATCCATATTTTTTTCTATTTTTATATGTAAATTTCACATCATTTGGTCTGCCTGGAATGTAAAATGATTTCATCTCAAAATCCTTAACTAGTTATAGTTACATCTGCAAAGACTGTTTTCAAAAAGGCAAATTCTGGAATTCTATGTGGACATGAGTCTTTGCAGATACTAGTCAATGAGGGGGAATGGAGAAAAACAACTTTCATAACTCAAAATTATAGATTGAAACATTCACTTATTTACTTCCAAAAGCCAAAACAAAAAATGCTTCAGTGGGAAATGACAAATCCTTTTTCATTTTTCTGCTGTTTTTGTTCTTCCTTGCTGCTGCTGCTTTTTTAAAAAAATTATTTGCTCCAAGCTTACTACTTCAGTATATGAAAGGGTATTTAGATTTTGGTAATTAAAGAAATGTATCTCCAGTAGATAACACTAGGAATCTAGTTTAAGATTTTAATTGGTTCTAAGAATTAGTTTTCAGTTGACTACTCTGAAAATTTTTGGAAAGAAGCTTGCACTAGGGAAGAGGGAATTTTTCGTGTTGTTTTTTTTTTTTTTTTAATCCACTCATCAGCACTGTAAACTTCAGTACTGTATACAGTGGGTTGTATTATAATTCACTTAATTATCCAGTGGAATTGTAATTTGTAATTCCTTTGAAAGATCAGAATTCTGACAGTTGTCCTGCTGACTCCTCAGAAAACTTGTCTGACAAAGGATGCCTTTGATATCTCCTTCCCCCCACAGTCCTAACATCCAACCAAAAAGGCCACTGCTTTCTAAATTTCTGCTTTCTAAATATGTCTCAAATCCATCTACTTCTCTCCACCTTCATAACCATACCCTAGTCCAAGACACCATTATTACCTTTTTGAACAACTTCACTTTTTTTAAGCTCCCTCCCCCTAACCCACAACTCCCTTCATACACTTTGTAACTGACATCCTAGATAAATCTTTACCAAGAAACAGTAGAACCTTTTCTAAATACAAGTTTTCTTTTTCCTGGTCCATTTTGATAGCATGCTATTGCCTTATTTTGGAAGCCAAATTCTTTATAAATACCCTCATAGATTCCATAATCACCTGTAGCTTCATCTCTCACCATGTTCTACTCAGCTATTGATTTCTTGCAGTGACAAGCCCTATCTTACCTTAGGGTCTTTGTGCATGATATTCTCTTTGCCTGCTACATTCTTAAAGGTTTAAAAGCACAGATTTTGGAGTCAAGTGCATTTGAGATTCTATTCTGTTACAAATTGTGTTGCCTTTGCCAATCATCGAAGTTCTCTAAGCCTCAATTTCTGCTTCAACAAAGTGTAAGTGAAATAGTAAATGAGATTTAAAATTTTTTTCCACGTTACATAGAACTATATAAATTTTACTTATAATCAATTATTTCAATAGCAATATCCATTGCAGACCATGGCTCTCACTTTAAAGTACTTTAGGAAAATGTCAGGATAGATCTATATTAATATGTAAGTACTTATAAAAAAACTTAATTTTATTCCTCTTAAATTGACTGTGTTCTACCTACATGCCTGTTATAATAATTTGTCAAGCATGCATTTTTCAATTTCTGTTTGAAATGATTTTAAAGTTTTATTACATATGTAGAATGTGAAACAATTCCCTGTTCACTTTTATATGCAATAGGGCAAGTGATTCATCTTGGTTTGTCTGAGTCTTGTCTAATTTTAGCACTCTATAGTCTGTTCTAAGGACCCCATCAGTAAATTAACTCAATGTGCAACTAATATCCTTGATCTGCCTTCTATCTGTAAGAAAAACCCTTTCTACAATTTTGTTCAAGGCCCATATTCTTTCCTAACTGTGTATCTCCCTAGTGTTTGTGGAAATGTTAGACATAGGGTATGAGGAATGTTGCCACTCTCAAAGACACAAAAATAGGGATTGATGTCATTGATGTAAGGATTTAGAGAGTTCTGATTTAATGATACAAACAAGCTGAGATCAAAGCCAGGCTCCTAAAGCAACCACAGGGGACAAGATGACATCCTATTCCATGGAATCAAATAATCAGGGTGAGGAGTGGAAAACACTTGACCACTTGAGTGGTAGTTGGGATACCCCTGTGGAGTCTTCCAGTTGAGCAGACCATTATAGCTCCTTTAAGTCTTGATCATACCACAGGTGTTAAGTAATGGGTGTTAATCTTGTATACACTTGTTCTGCTGCTTTGTTCCTGACTAGCTAGGAGATTATTTTAATGAGTTCTGGGTTATCAAAATCTTACCAGTGAAGACATGGGCTTAAGACAGAGGAAGTGCTACCCATATCACAAAGTCATCATCCTTAAAGTTTAGCTCAAAACAGTCCAGAGGCATGTCACACTCTTCCAATGTCCAACACTAGAGCCAGAGCAGAAATATGCCATGGAGCTTTGTAGGGGAAAGGCAAACCCATGGCTATCACTGTGTAATGGTCAGTCTTGGGTTTTCATGTCCTGTCTAACCAGACATCAAGGGATTTGGAGACCTTGTTCTCAGCCATCTTAGTTCTCGTTTAGGTCCTTAACTACTACTTGATGAGCAGCATCACCATCTTCCAATTCATTCCATTTTCCCAAAGTCTTCCCTTTTCTGGGTGGCATCTGCTGTTTGAAAAGTAAAACTCCTAAACAGTTGCTATTTTAAGAGAAATTACCTCAATTACTTACTTGTAATTTCTTGCTTACATTCATGATACACCTTATTGTTAATTCTTCTAACAATAAGAAAAGAAAAAAGGGAAAATTTCACTTTAATATCTGTCTCAATCCTTTCTGATGGGGTCTACATTATATTGTAAGTAAATTATTGATGGAAAAACTGGAAGCATGACTACAGGGAAAGCATGAAGATTAGGCTCATGGTATTATAACAGAGGGACCATTCTGTTATCATAGTATTTTTATAGTGAAGCCATGGTGTTCTTCTACCACTGTGGTCATAAACATCTTTCACTGGGGTCCAAGTACTGATTTCCTTATATACTGAAATACCTTAAGAGAATCAAGTAGCTTTCTAGCAAGCTGTATGATCATTGACTTCAACAGCACTATACCATTGTCTGTCAGAACTCACAGCAGTGAATCGGATGTTATCTCCGATGCCTGGTCATTTGTTTGCCTTAGTCTACAGCTTGAGTCATCTCTGTTTATTTTGGTTCTTTTAAAAAGGCCCTCTTTGTGGTCTTAGGCACTGTAAGTAGATGGAGTGGAACCAGGAGTTAATGTGTAAAGTTTTTCATCTTCAGAGAGTTTCGTTTCAAGCTAACTCTGGGTCACATGTGCACTAAGTTCAGTTTTTGTTTGGATAGAATGCTTCAGTTTGGAAGAGAAAGAACAGGAAGTGGTACATTCCAGCCCCCAGGCAGCAGCTTCTGCTTGTCAAGCCTTTCTTGACAATAAGGTCACAGACGTTTAGTAACTGTGACTCTGTGAAGTAATTTAGAAATTATGCTAAAAGAAACAACAAAAATGGTTTATTATTAAACTAGGAATAATATGAGCACACTAGCAGAAACCAGATTTTGAGCTGAGTTTACCTCCAACCCAAGTGTCAGGAGACTATGCCAATTAAAGAGAGACTCGAGATGGGAGGGGAACAAAAACCAGAATTAAAATCATCCTTCCTGCAAATCAACTCCCAGGGCAGGGAAATGGAGGAGGATAAATAACAACTTTTACCTCGGCTGTGAAAGTTGGAAGCCAGAGGACAGAAGTGAAGGGCTACTTTTAAAGACACAGTGAAACACACTTAAGATTCAGCTAGAAGCAACCATGGAGGACCAGAGTAGCCATCAACCTCTGGTTGGTGTTTTTAAATAAATAACCTGAAAAAGAAACCATTAGAAATGACTGCAAAGTGTAGTCTGACAAATACATACATTCAGGTCAGAGCAAATGACCTTCCAGCATTTCCTGAAATCTGAGATTAACATTTTCTTGGCATCAAGAAATCATTTCCTGTTCTTGTATCCCATCTCTGAGGAGGTACCAGTGTATAGTTTGTGTCATTTTGCTGCTGGTGTGGTGACCTTGTGTGGACCTTAATGAACTGAATCGTCATTCTCAAGAGTCCTGATCCCTTGATGCTGGAGAGGAGACACAAAAATTACGTAGTGTCATGGTTATGAGTTTTTTTTGTTAATTTAGTAAGGCCCAGTTTCCAACTATGCCAAGTTACAGCAAGACTGTCAACAGCTAAAAGATGTTGGACAAGGTGTTTGCTCACTGTAGGCGTTCTTTATCCTAAAATGCTACAACAAATCTGAAGTTACCTGATCATGCATTCTGACCAATCCAAGAAGTCATTTATGGGTAGAAATGGACCGTTGACTTTATTAAAAAGCAACATTGCTTGTAAAATTAACAAAATTTTGTCCATGTTCATTAAAAAAACACAAATAGGAAGGGCTAGTCTGTTAAATGAGACCATTTGTAGAAACAAAATTACCCAGTTCAACCTTTAGTTATTATGCTCAAAAGAAGATAACCTTTCATTAAAGGCACACAGTTCCCATCAAAATTCCTAGCACATTGCTTTGTTATTAGTAATGCAATAATGCTAGTTGTATTTGAGTTAGGAGGAAATCTAATGTCAAATGAAAGCAATTTTGCCTTTTCATGAATTAGCCTTTATTTTGCTACACCATCAGAAAAGTGAGGACACTGCTAATTTCTCAGATCTTTTCCAGGCTAACAATGACTGATTCGAGAAAATCACTGGATGCCTTTATCACTGAGTGACTCATATTCTTGAGAGCCAGCTTTATAGATTTGAAACCTAGCTAACTTCTCACTGCCTCCTTTGTCTTTTTACATAGCACAGCTAGATTAAGTGAACTCAAAAGTTGTATTTGAACAAAACAACAGTTACTAGTTGTATCCCATAAAATTATATCTGCATACTTGATTAGCTAAGTAGTATACCAGTAGGCTTTTTCTTTGCAGTCAGAAATATAATCTTGACATATTCTATAAAGTTTTAACTTTGTCACTATAATAAAGCATGTTTGTTCTGTTTGGAAAAGACATAGTTCTTCTCATCTCATAAGCCTATGTTCTCATCTCCAACTAAGCTTTTTTTCGAGATTATAATATGCAGGAAGGTGTAACTAATTAAATTCTTATTTAATACTTTAAAAGATAAAATTTTATACCTAAGAGGAAATTGAGAAGAGTTGCAAAAAGAAATTTAGATAGATGTTTTATTAAAACAGAAAGACTAAAATTGAAAACATTTTGTCAAGATAAAACCACCTCCATCTTATTCAAAAAAGGAAAAAAAATTACCTTTACTTAGGAGAGTGTGTCTCCTTTCACTAGAAAGATTCAACAATTTTGGAGTTCTTATTTAACAATATTTGTCTCCCAATTCAAGGCTTGCTTCCTCTGAGTCAGTTTCTGAAGAGATAAGGATCCTGCAGATTTTGAAATCACATAGAATTTTCAAATGGTCTACAGAACAATGTCATATTAAGTAATTGTCCCTATATTCTTTACATATTTGATAAGATCATGTTTCATGAATAAGCAAGCAGTGTAAACTATTACTCCTCCAATCCTTTCATTTCATAGATCAAAATCAAATTCAGCTGAAGAGCCATAAAGATAAGAATTATCAACTTGCTCAGCTGTCATCACAAACATAGGGACTTTTAACCAAACAGGCTAGAAGGCTCACAAAAGCAAGAGATATTTCTCACCTTTCCTTATGTATAAGAATATCTACTAGTAACAAATATCAATATTTAATTATTGCTGACACTTGCCAAATTCCTGCAGTTGAGGTACAGGTAGTAATAAATGTTCTGCTGATCCAGGAATTTGAAATTACACACCCTATACTTTCAATATGTAGTTTATTAAAGCTAAAAAGTCAAAAAGTTCTCAAACACAACTTTTAAAATTTGACTTTTGCACTGTAAGAATAAAAATTTAAAAGCTATGTTTTAGCAAAAAGAACAGGGAGATTTAGAATGCTTAAGCTGAGATAATAACTTGTATTTCATCTCAGTTCAGGTACTTACCCAACTAAATAACCTCAAGCAAGTTACTTATTTCCTGTGAGCCTTATTTTCTACCTATTAAGAATGGGACAACGGGTCTTATTTAATAATGTTATTGGGTAAGTTAAATAAGAAAACATATAAAGCATATACGACCTGCTTGTTACATGCTGTGTTGGTACAACACTGAAGTTGCTGGTAGAATCTAGTAATGTTAATAAGAACTTGCTTTGTTATACTGGCTGATTTTCTCAAACTGACTATATTTCTAAAATAGAAATAAACTGCATCTGGCAATACAATGATTAAATAACAGGACTAATAAAATGTTATCATGAATGGCATCATATCATTCAAACACCTCCAGGAATTGGAAGATGGTACTTGTAAGACCCTAAACCATTTTGTGTGCTACTATTATTACTTCTGAGAGCTGGGCAATGAAACAGGGAACTCACTGAAATTGTCCTGCTTTCATTATGCTCCAGCTTTCTTGCATAAACTGGATTCCAATGACCCAAGCCAACCATGTAGTGTTGGGGTCTGTATAAGATGAAACATATGCACTTATGAGGAGAAAAATAACATGAGATGACAACACTGTAGTCACTGAGGTTCTGCAAAACAGGATATTCTGTCCACACCACCTCTTCCTCTCATTCACTGGAGATGACGAGTTATAGTACTTTGGTGCTTGGCAACTTAACATCCCAGAAGGAACTTGGCATGAATGTGAACTAGAATTGTATGTTGAGCTTAGTTTCCTTTTTTTAAAACAGCATTTCGGGGTGCTGTCAGAGAATGGACAACTTAAAGGTCTCAAAAGATCAAACTATATAAGAAAGAGTCAAAAAAAATAAGAGCAGTAACTGTTTAGGAATCTTAAAGTAATACTTGAGAGCAATCATAAAGAACTGAAAATCTAGCCATGAAAAAAGTCAAGATATACTAGTATCCAAGAGTCTTAGGTAATGCACATTTAATATCCAGTTGACTTCATGCAGTCAATACACATTTGTTGAGTGGCTGTTATGTTCTAGATACTTGGGAAACCATAATATAAGACAGTCTGGTTTCAAATTATGTTGTTTAGTAATGAGACAGAAAAATGAAAAATTACTATTTTGTGATGTAAACTTTAGTAACATTTGTGGGCATGGTGTTAGAGGGTCACTGAGGAAGGATGTAAAATCTTGTTTAGGAAGTATTAAAGGCTTGGCATTTTAATGGCAGATCTGAGCTTTAAAGGATGAGTAGGAGTTAGCCAGTGGTAATGGATGGAAGAAAGAACTTTACAAGGTAGGAGATTTTATGAAAAAAGTCCTAGGGGTGAGAAATAACCTCTACATGGAACAATAACAAAGTTGATATGGAAGCTTGGAGTATGAGAGTAAAGAGAAAGAATAGTGGGATACAGTGTGGGGAAGATAGTATTTTCATATTAGGAATCTTAAATGTAATCTTATAAGGCCTATAGGAGAGTACAGATAAGAGTTGAAAAGAATTAAGCAAGGAAACAACATGGGTCAAATATGCTCATTAGTATGATCCTTCAAATAAGTTTGTGAGGATAGATTTGAGGGGAAGAAACAATTTGAGGGAGAAAAAACAACTAGAAAACTGTTATATTCATCTAAGCAAAATGAAGAGTAGAACGAATGTCTTTATTATAGGAAGAGAGGGAAGGATTTATTTAAGAATTTGGAGGCAAAGCTAGCCAGTTTAGACAACTGCATAATAATTTCTGGGTTTATAGTTCTGTGAATATACTAAGTAAAGAGAATATAAGGAGCCCATGAAAAGGGAAAAACAAGAATTTAGCATGATCGGTTTTGTGTGAGTGCCAGTGAACTATGTAGGTGACAATGACCTATAGGAACCTAGAATATGAAATCTAAAACTTGAAAGAGTGAGACTGGATATATGCAGTATGAGTTCAGTTAACATTGTCCATAGGTTTTTGTAAACTGTAATTTTAAGTGAACTGGTAAAATCAATTTTACCAAAGGCTAACTGATACAAATGAGAGTTAATGAGAGAGTTCCTAAAGTATAGTTCTAGTCACAACAATTTCACCAAATATTAATATAAGTATTAATATTAGATTACTATTCTAATATTAGTAATCTATATTCATGCAGTCATTTATTTTTCCAACCTACTTATTTCAGTTCAAAATTATAGGTGCCAGAATCTAAGTTAGCCATGTAGAGTGCAAGGTGGAGACCAACCCCAAAGGACACCCTTTCATTGCAGGGTATGCACATGCACTCAGTGAGACTGGGACAGGTGAGACATACTAACTGAACTAATGTGCACACCATTGGGATTTAGATGGTAACCAGAGTACCCACACAAAACCCAAGATCAGGAGAGTGTGAAAACTCGACACAGACAATGGTCCTAGATGGAAATTGATTTCTCTCCTAATGCTGAACTAAATAATGCTATTTGAGAGCCTGCAACATGTGGGAGTCATTAACAAATAGCAAGTATTAGTGTAATCAAAATGAGTAATTTTACTCAGGTGAATCATCCAGAAGGCAAGAGTAGCATATGGAGGGAATAATCCAGGGCTAAAGCAACATTTGTATGGGTAGAAAAAGATGTGCCTGAAATACAGTGGTTGGAGTAATACAAGAATAGCTAAAGGAATATAGTGTTATGGATACTATGAGAAGGGAAAGCTTTGAGAAGTAAACTGATACATAACACCAAGCGTAGTAGAGGCTCAGCAAAATAATTCACTGTATTTAGCGCTTAGTAAGACATCAGTGGCCTTGGGGACAACTGACATAAGAGAGGAAGTCAGATATAAAGGGCTGATGAGTCAGTGGGAAGGTAGAGAGTGGAAAAACTTCTCTGAGAATTGTAAATTAGTGATGGTGCCACAGGAAAACTGGAAGAAAAGGAGTATTTACCAGCTGGTTGTTAAAAAAAATTAAGGAGTCACTTGAGCACATTTTCTCTTTGATAAATAAAATTCAAATATATTGTGAGTTATTCAGATCTAAAAGCATTAAAAATGTATTTAAAACTGTAATCCCCTCATGAACAAATCTTTCATCTATATACCTAGTAACCTTCAATTTGGACTAATTATGCTTTTCCTGAATTTTCCAGGCCAACATTTCTGCTGGCACCACTCATAAGCCATGAACACTGACAATATAATGGAAAAGGAAATAGGAAGGGACTACAAGGCCCAGAAAAATTCAAACTAGAAAATCACATTCTCAAGGGGTCCAGTTGGCTGGCCAACCACTGAGTAATTCCAAATTGGCTATGTTCCTTTGAAATATATCCAAACTACAATCTCAAGTGCGAAAGACTGCAGAACCCTGAAAAAGTCAAATGGCATAAAGTATGAGCTTGGTCCACTTAAGGAGTGACTGTCTTTTAGAGGGAAAGACATCTAAGTGGTGACATGAAAGCAATCATTTATTTCCCAGCAGAAGATGACATCTAACAATTATTGCTTGACTGAATACCTTTCAGTGCCATCCTTTCTCTGTGAACACCCAGCAGTGGTGAAATCAAGGGCGTTCTGAAAACACTCTTGGGTGTGTTGTACTGACTTTGGCTAACCCATGGAGCTCTGCCCAGTTTCAGGTGGCATACTCCTCTTGATTATGACTGCAATGGTAACACCAGGGCAAAGTCAATACCGAGAGTAAAATTTATTTTTGCTACTTATCTGTTACTCTGATTATTTCACATGTTTTGCACAATTACTTAAAATAAACTTGAAAGATGTTTTGCATTGGGGATAACCCTTGATGTATAAAAACTTTCTTGGATATATTTTGTATGAGCTACTTTCAAACCTTTTGAGGAAAAGATGGGATATTGATAAACCTTAAAAAATTGAAATACTCAAATGCGGATACAGAAATCAGTCCATCACAAAGTCATTGACAAATCTAAATGCAATTAACAAACTGAAAAGAATATTGAACATGTTGTGTATTCATGGTGATTTTAGAAGTGGCAGTGCTTAGATATCTTTTTTTGTTTTTCAAAGAGAGGGCTAAAGATTGAAGTTCTCAACTAGAGCAGTGAAAATGAATTTATAAATGAATGAAGACGCACACTGAATGTATACCTATGATCATTACTACATCAAAAATTATCTCTTTGTGGTTTCTCCCCTGTCTATGCCTCTATAGAAACGCGATAGGGAATTTCATCATGTCTCCTGCTCATTTTTAAGGTTTCCCCCTAAAAGTCCACTCAACTACTATTCAGGCTTTCTAATAACAACTGAAACTAACCTAGATTTCGGGGAACTCATGATTTACATATTAGCCAGCAATGTCTATACTCAGAACCTTCCAAGCAACTGAGAAGTGCCTCCAGGTGAACCTGCTAAGAAATATTTGAATTGCTTCATAGATTCTAGAAATATGATTAAATTGAGATGGAAGCTACATCTTTCTTGGGGTAAGAATTTTGAGTTTCATAGCCAACAATGTTAGCTGAGGTTGAGAATAGCTCTATGAATTATTAGACACCCTTAGAGTTTCAAAAGATCATTCCTAGCAATTTAATATTTGCCATTTTCAATATCTGGGAGGGTACTCTAGCTTCTTGTACTTAGTATTGGAATTCTTTTGTTAAAAAAAAACCACAATAGCAACACCAATTTTCATAACATTTATTTTTGTTCATTACCCAGGAAAAACTAATCAATACATAATGGCTGACTTAAGAAAAGATAATTACATATTAAAAACTGTAGTTGTATATTGACAAGATAAGTGGCAGCATTGAATTTCTCAAATCTCATTTATCCCTTTTCTAGAAAGCTTTAAAATATAGCTGATAAAAAAGATTTAAATCTAAAGCTACACTCAAGCTTACATTTCAAATATGATATAGATTATTAAAAACAACTGCCTTTTTCAGTACTGAGATGGGTATTTTTGGAAATTGGAATACTTTTCAGTTTCTAGATTCTAGTTTTACAGTATTTGGTGCATAGTAGGTGCTAAATTAAAACATTTGAAATAAAAATGTTCTTATTTAAAGTTAAAGAGAAGTGGAAAACAGATCATTATTCTGAATATTTGGTGTGAACATTTTCAATGAGGTAACTAAATGCTCACTAAGCTATTTAACAAAGGGAGAGGATACACAAATATCTTCATTTAGAGGATGAGCTAATTAAATACTAATAGTTGAATAACTTGTCCTTAGTGCTGTGATGAGTCAAAAACCAAAATGTCATTATCTACACTATACATCTTCCTCCTACCAACATTTTCTAAGGAGCAACATGAAAATACCTTTCTATGTTTTTGAAACTACTAACTTGTCTTACCCCTCCATATGCTTTTGTGCGCAAAATCAGTTTCTAAGTGTAAATGGGCTATTACATGTTGCAGGAATCCTAGTTCATCAAGGTATCAACAGGATTTCTGTAATGTTACGTGAAGCTTTTAAAGTTTGGGTTTTCATTCTTGTTGTCCCTTGTACTCTTCAACAAGGAAGAATAGACTACTAGTAATAATTCTCAAGTATTAAAGAACTTAAAACTGCAATGTTGTGTCTGTGCTATTTTATTTTTGACAATCTTTAATAAAAAGCCATAGGTGGCTAATGGCAAGATGCCTCTAGGCACATGCCTAACAAAGCCATTGGCCTTTGCCTGTTTCCTCATCTCCTACGGATCTGTCAGTTTTTATTGACTTCTCATTGGTTAGTCATTGTATGATTTGGCACCACAGTGATATTTCACATTTTTAGAAACAATTGTGTGAACAAAGAAAGATCAGATCTTCCTGCTTTTTAATTTGTTGACTGCTTGTAAAATAAAAATAAAAATCCCTACAGAGTAAGACAGTTATATATTGTTTCCTATACTAGTTCCATCTTTTGTTCAGGGATATTACATTCATGACTTAAATTTGAAGACTTCAGGTGAGAAGAGAGGTATCACTAAAATCATGAGGATGGACAGTTAGCTTGGAGGAAAAAAAGGACAGGGATGTATATGAGAGGGGAACAGCTAACTGATGAGGATGATTTGGCAAGTCCATAGCATGCTATTTGTGTTGTGTGTCATTGCACAGGATATTCTTAATGCACGGCTGTAGGCAGGTGGTACTCATACATTGATAGTCATTTAGCAAAAGTTAGGAATTCCAACTCAGACATTTTTTTAATATACAAATTTTCCCCAGGTAGTCAGTTGAAGATTTATTCTTTCTTCCAACTCAAAGAATGAAACATCAAAGAAAATTACATCATTTCTAAGAGACTTTGCCTCTTCCTTCTCTGGGTGGACCTGGCTTTGTTGAAAACATCAAAAGAGAGGAATTAGTTAAATAATGATGGCAATACAAGACACTTCAGTACCTGTCCTTCCCATGAAGATGTGACTCATTCTCGTAGTGTGGTATATTTACTGTTTCTGGAAGTTTAGCATCACATGTAAATTTCTTCCATAAGTAGCAGATAGAGTCTTAAACAAAAATGAGTTCATAAATTGTATAATTATAGCACTCTTTATTTCACACCAAAAGGTGCAGCAAAGATATTCATAAAACAGTCTGATGATGTTACTGTCACTGGAAGAGTAAGACCAATCCTGGTTTAAAATATTAGTTCTTGGTAAATCCAAGTTTTGTTTTTCTCCTTTTATTAAGGCAAAGGGCTAAAGGCAAAGAGAAAACAAGTTGTCACTCTTGTGAAACGCTTTGCAAGAGAAAGAATTTTCTTAAGTCATGAAGCTGAAAAAAGCTGTTCTTGTTCTTTAAGACTGCCTACCTGTGTCAATACGTGCGTTTCTTTCCTCGTTTTGTTTTCCTCAATAAACTTAAAACACAAAACAAAAGCTCAAATACATAGATCTGACTAGGGTCAAATCTTAACTCCTGTCCTTTATCTCGGTGGCTCTGTGTTTTCTTGCCTTCATTTCCTCATCTTTAATGTGGGGTAGTAGTAATAGCACAGAACCTCATAGTTGTGAGGAATGAAAGAATTAAAACATTTGGCACATTAATCATTAGCAGTAACTAAAGTCAGTAATGAAAGTATTTCATTTTATGATTATGTGCTGTGTTTAATGAGCACACAGAGAATGTTCTAAGCTAGTATTGATAAGAAGCCACCTGTTGTTTATAAGTTCTGAGTTTTGTAATGTCCATAGCAAAGTTATTTTTCTTTCACCTTGGATGTGAAATTCTAGTGCATTGAGGCTAGTGAAAAGATGCAAAAAAAAAAAAGCAATAAAAATTTAAAACAACATAAAATAAATTCTTAGGAAAGATACAGGTTATTCCTCATGGTCAAGGAATCTCAGATCTCAATAGGAACTTTAATAGGTATACAAATTAACTCCTCCCTCAACCCTGATGCTAGATGAGAGTTTAGGCTTAGCTAAAGATCAAGAGAACTGGTTGGTCTAAAACTCAAATGGTTCTTCACCCCAATTCAAACATAGGAGAGTGCATTAATCTGGAAAAAAGAACATGATTTTCACATATGCAGGTCTCTTACTGTTCACTATCAACAAGCTTGAAGTAAACAGTATCTGAAATCATGACCTTTGGAGCTAGTGGTTAAATTAAGAGTAACCCTTACCTTTTGTGTACTTTGCTTCTGTTTTAGATTTTCCACTGGGCAATATTTTTATAAACCTTTCAGAAACACTTCCTGTTAATTACTGTTAATTCATTTCCAATCCATGTTTACTAGGCAAAAATCTCACCCAAGAATGACTTATTGCAGAATGTTAGTGTGAACTATTTGCTGCCATGTCTGAACGCTAGACTCCTTATCTGATTTCCTACCCTGCGTCAAAACACCGTCTCCAGGGAGCCTGCCCTGCCATTACATGTCAGACACTTGAGTAGCCTTGTCTAAAAGACGGTGCCTTTAGGCTCCCTCACCCCCAACTCTGGTCTTGTCCTTGTCCCTGCACCCCAGGTTGGGCGTCAGGCAATGTCGAGGGCCTTCTCTTCACAGTAACTTGCAGACAAGTAAACAACTAGGAAGGCTAAAGCCTTCAGAGACCCGAGGTCTGTCTTTGTCCTTCCCTCGCACACAGAGGCAGGGAAACATAACCTTGTGCCTTGACATTTCCCGGAGACCAAAGGACGCACTAACTCTGTGGCTGGAATTGCTGCCTCACGTGACAAGCACGTCTGCTTTGACTTTGTGCTCCCAGGCTGAGCCCTGCACTGATGGCCTTAGTTCCTTTTCTGCAGGATCCTGAGAAAATGAACCAAAAGCTTGGCAGCCAGTCCTGGGAAACAGAGGTCATTATTGAAAGGAGCTTGCCTGTCAATGACTCTAATCTTTAATAACTACTAGGGGACTTGTTCTCTCATTCTTCTTTGTCCTGTGGGCCTGAGGATACAATACTGTGATTCTTTTCCATGCAATGTCAAGGTCGTGCTTGCTGCCATCCCCCTTTTGAGCAGTCACACTTGGTACACACTGGACTTTCTTTTCTGCCCTCAGAGTTCTCTGCTGTCAACCACTGTCTACGGAATAGAACAGACGTGCAATTTTAGCCACGAAAGGAATTGAATCAAACTACTTTTATGAAATTTTCAGGGTTCCCATCTTACAGAATCCTAAAGAAGAGCAGGCCATCATTTTTAAAAGTGCTTGAACATATGAAATCCTGCTCCCCATGTATCTTTTTATCAGCTGTCACTCCAAGTTTGAAGCTTCATATCCAAAGGCAAATTTGTTATTTAAGAAGTTGTTTTAAGACTTAGATTCCCACACAGCTAGAACAGTAGAAGAAAAACAAATCTTATTTTAAATTTCATTCATTAAAAGTTATCCTTATATTTTCCTCTTCCTCTCAGAAAACAACCTTGCTCTAATGTTAGCTTATAAGTATCAGGTTAAATTTCTTGTTTTCCTGAAGATGCTTCTAATCCACCACATGATATTTCAAATGGCTGTACTGAAACTCTAACCTCTATGAGCCCTCAGCAGAGTCCTTCACCATCCAACCCACAGGGAGTAAAGCAGTTTTTTGAGAACTCAGCCAAAACAGAAAGGAGAGAAAGGAGATACAATCCCCCCCACCTAAATTCTAGCAAATATAGTCTTTTGTTGTAGCTTTTTTTCTTTTCTTGATTATTTGCATAATTGCAGCACTATTCTCATTCCTTTCACCAGTGAAGGTTTGGCTACTAGCCCCATAGATTGCTTTTATATTAATCTGGAAGACAGGAAGTAAACCATATTGCTCCAATTAGTTTAAAATCCAACCCATTAACTTTGGGGCTAAAGGGGACAGTTTAAAGAACCAAATCAGTGCAAATCCCTTTAATCATTTTCCCTAAAGAAAAGGTTGGTTTACTGTCCTTGTTCTGGTTGAGAGAGAAGTGAAACCTTAACGTTCTCATTCAAGGTCATTTAACCTTGTCCTCTAATAGTAGTTGCAACACAGACTGGGGTGGAGGCAGGTAACTAAAGATGAAGGGATTAAAGCTCCCTACTGCTAACCAAAGAGCCCCTGCCCACCAAGAGAAGGTCAGGAGAGTGCAGAGAAACAAAATTCGCCTCCAACAGGGAAAGGATGGAAGTGGTGAAGAGAGGTTCAGCATAACAGAGAGGTGTGTATGTTGGCTCAGGAACACACACTCTGTTGTATGTCGGTGATTGCCCAATTTGTTTATGTGGTTCCCATTTTTGCTCCTACCCTTTGTTCTTAATGGCAGATAGACCATCCAGCAGAGAAAATCTTTGTTTCTCGTGAGCTCATCTGCTCTTGCTGTCTGGACCACGCCTGTAATTATAATTATGGCCCATTGCTTGGGATGCTGTAATCCTTTCTAGTGAAACCAATTGTGAGTTCACAAACAGAGTTATTAGCAAAGAGAGAATGCCTGAATTGATAGAATCAGCTTCATTAGTCCCCTCTGTTGGTTATTTTGGCTACATCTAGCCTTCTATTAAGATTTAGGTAATTAATATTTTTCAGTACTATAGCAGCACCTTTGCATTTTCAAGGGCTCTTTGATGTTCATGAACTTTAACTGAGATACTCAGGACAAGCATAATGAGGTGGAAATTTCTGAGGAAAACAGCTGATACAGAGAAAATAACTGATGAAAGCATATCCTTGGTATGACATTGACAAAAGAGAGTCCATATAGAATTCCTGAAGTTAAAGTCCTAAAAGATCATTTTGGTAAATTTTACACATTATTTTTACCATATGTTTCGTGGTATGTGATGGCTATGTTTCAACACTAATAGTCTCAGTGTGTTGCTAAAATAATTCTGCAGAATGAATAGTCCACCTTTAAGTAGGAAGAGCCGGATGTTTGTACAGATTCACTGTCCTTTAGATAAAAAAAAAAAAAATCTAACACAGGACTTTTGTTTCAATTACACTGAAACTTAGGAACATGCAAGCATTGTTCTAAAGTAACAGGATTTTTTTTCCTGAAGACACATTGTTTCTCCTCCATATAATGTTATTTCCTAGTACTCCAAAAGAAAAGGAGTTTGTGATTACTGAATTTGTATGCGATTTATGGTCTTAACCTACTGTGTGTGTGTGTGTGGGGGGGGAAACGCGTGCATGTGCAAACTGAAGTGAGTGGGTTTCTAAATGCGTATAAGCAGATCATACTACTCTCTCATCCCCTGACAAGATTTTATTCCTTACATCTGAGTCTAAATATTATAGCCTTCAATTGGTCTATTGTGTTTCAGTGAGACAAAGGATTTAGTCAACTCAGTGGCATTTCAACTTTTTAATCTCATTGCAAATTACTGGATGTACTGTGCAGTTTTTTCTTTAGTAGCTCATATCAAATTAAGCTTGAGAAGAGAAAAGAAAGTTGGAACAAGTAGAATGATATAGAATAGCAATAATAATTCAATTTATCAATAGACCTATATTCATCTTGTGTAAAATACCTTTGGATAAAATTAGTTTTTCACAAAATACATATTCATAAAGAAAAACTGCTTTTTAATAAGGAAGTGCCCCAGAATTTTAGAATGAGAAATCACCATTGCCTCAAACCAAATCACCATAGTTCTCAAAGTGTGATCCCTTCAGGAGTAACATAGTATCATTGGGGAACTCATTAGAGATGCACGTTCTCAAGTCACATTCAAGATCCACCCATTCAGAAACTCTGGACAGGCACCCTGCAATTATTATTTTAAGAAGTCCTTTAAGTGGTTCTGTTGCCCTACTCAAGTTCAGAACCACTGTGTTAGATTAGTACAAGAGCCTCCTATTCAACCCCATGGTCTCAAGATTACTACCCACAAATTATTCTCTGTACTCCAGGTGTCATCTAATTATGCCACCCCCTCCCTGAAAACTCCTTGTCATCTCCCTTTTACTTCTGGATCAGGGTATTCATGGTATTCAAGTTTCCTCACCAACTGTTCCCTGATCAGCTCCTGCATCTCCATCTCTCCTCACTACTCCTGATCATTCACCCTCTTCACCTGCCAGCCCACCTGAGTTACCCCAGGGTGCACACCCACACAGCTGTAGCCATTCTGAGCACCATACAGTTCTACAGGCACACTCCTGTCTCCTTATCTGTGGGTTTTAGACATTGTTCCTGAAATATTCTTTCTCTTTCCTTCTCACCCACTCCTTCCCCTCTCTTTAGTTGAATAACTTGTTCTTGTCCTTCCAGTATGCCTGTTGGTTCACATCTCCTCCAGGAAACAGCCTGAACACTCCCACTCCTCCCTAGCTTGAGTTCCTTTTCTGGTTATTACCACACAACATTCTGGATACTTCTCTCATTACACACACCACTCAGAATTACAACTTGTCTCCCACTCCACCAACTAAACTGTAAGGTCCTAAAGGGAAATGACTATCTCTTATAATCTTGATAGCCCAACATCTAGCATAAGGCTTAGTTCATAATGAACATTTAAATAAATTATGTTGAATGAATGAGCCCCTTGGTACTATAGATGAAAAGAATTGGGTTCAAAGAGGAAAAGCAACCCGACAAATATAATTTTGGGGGATTAATGGTCATGTCCCCTCTTTCTCAATGAAGTATTTTTGCATTAAATCATACTGTTTTTCAAAAGAAGGAAATAAATCAATCCCAGTTGCACTGTGTGTTGGCTCTTATGCTCTAAAGAGAGATCTGAGACTAGGCTGGGTTCAATTTGTAACAGTTTTTCTAACCCAATTGTGATTTAAGATTATATATTCTAGGAAAGAGTATGGTGTTTCGTTACAGGTTAAGGCAGAGTAACATATCACTTAGTATATTATCTCTCAAATCCTCTAGCATCCTTTAGCTGTATGGTATAAAGTTTTCCTCATATCTTGGTTAGATGCCAAAATTCTATTGACTTCAAAGATCTAATAAAGCAACTAAAATGATGTACTGCTGTTTTCAGGTGGGTGAAAATATGGACTCTGCGCTCCACCTGTACCTCAGATCTCACTCCAGTGCCAAATATTATGACATGAAAACTTCAGTTTCTTCACTTACAAAATATGAAGGAAAATACTCTTAGTTCATACCTTCTTAGGTTTGGGGACTAATGAAAGGTGATCAATCAACATTTGTTACAATGACATAGAAAATGGTTGATTTTGAAACTAGTAAGATAGTTGATCTAAATTAAAATTAGCAAGATGTTGAAAAATTTAGCCATGAGTTTCAGAAGAGACCATGCATACAAAAAAGTTAAAGTACCACTTAATATCTGCTTTAGGCTAAGATTTCCCTAAAAGTTATTGTTTCTCATTTACGTTATTTTGAAAATTTACTTTATGTAAAAACAGAGCTATTATGATAAAGTTCAGATCCAAAAGTTCAACAATAACATAGTAACACTTAATTTTTTCCAACTTTATTGATGTATAATTGACAAAGTTAAAAGATAATTAAAACATGTCATGTAATGTTATGATACACACATACACACACATTGTGAAATGACTATCATCTAGTTAACTAATACAATAATCACCTCTATTTATCTATCATGTATTTATTTAAGGCAAGAACATTAAAGTTTGACTCATCACATTTCAGTTTACCTCTTTTTTCAGGAAATCTGTTAGAAACTAAGTTTCATTTGTATGATATAGTATTATCAACTATAATCACAGTATTATCTTATGATTGAAAGTTTGTGCTCTTTTATCTATCTCTCCTTATTTCCTTTACTTCACCCACCCAGTACAGTCTATAGCAACCACTCTTCTGCTCCCTCTTTCTATGAATTAACTTTTAAAAAATTCCACGCATAAGTGATGCCATGCAGTATTTATCTTTCTCTTTCCAATTTATTTCACTTAGCCTAATGCTTAGTAGCACTTGAATGTAAACTGTTAATTGCAAAAACATTTGGCATTTAAGAATTCATTTTTAGTTCCCTTTGCAAAAATTGAGCACATTATTGACATCATGGCTTTAAAACATTCATAGAATTTTTTCATAACAATTGTTATGTGTAGGTTTGAGTATTAGAGACTATGGGAAACAGTTCCAATTAAGTTTGAAACTCGCCGGGCATAGTTACTCGTGCCTGTAAGCTTCAGCCTATGAAGCAGCAGGGGCTAGGGATCGCGGTTCAAGTCCTGCTTGGGGCCCGTAGTGAGACCTAGTTCCAAAAAATAGCTGAGCGTGGTGATGCACGCCTGTAATCCCAGCTACTGGGGAAGCTGAGGTTGGGGATTGCTTGAGTCTGTGGTACCCTGGGCAACAAGAGCCTGCAGTTCCATGGGCAAAAATAGCAAGACCTAGTCTCAAAAAAAAAAAAAAAAAAAAGTTGAAACTCTTCCTGCTTATTGAATTGTGATTTTTTTTTTTAGTTCTGCATCCTTTAGAAAGATTCTCACATTGAGTTTCTCTTGCATTTAATAGGAACCCAGAAAGACTTCAGAGGCAGAATGGGAAAAGGCACAGACATACAGTTAAAAATAGTCTTCACTTGCACTTGGATTATGATATTAGGAATGTTATAAAAAGGAAGGATTCAACAAACTGTACACAGCAATCTTAACTCGCACTTTTATATAGAGACCTTGTTAGAAATGGTACTGCTTTTTAAAAATTTCTCTAAAATGATTTTTAAAAGATAGTGCATATTTGCTCCAGAAACATCAGCAAGTTCACTGCTCTCATTGAGATGCTACGGTATCCATAGAGATGGTCAACAAATAAATAAAAAGAGGACAAACCCTTTCTAGTAATGAACAGATGGCCAATTTGGTTATAAAAGTGTCCGACATTGTTGACTGTGCTTTCATGTTTAATCTTGTTACTATATTATATACAGAAATTGTTTGAAAACATTATTTGTCAAGTTTGCATTTTATAATAGAAAGATCTGACACTAGCACTTAGAAGCTGGGGAGGGGGAGTGGTATATTTTAATCTCTCTTAGCCTCTTTCCTGATCTACAGAATGAAGGTCTGTTAAATATCTTACCAAGAGTCTAAGGATTAAATTGTCTCCATGAAAAGGTAAGCATGATACCTGACTCATAGGACTCAGCAAATATTATCTATTATAATTCAAAACCAGGGCACCAAATCTAATATTGGTGGACATGTTGTGGGAGAAGTTGATGGTTTACGTATCATTGGCTAGCCTTCACATAGTTAAAAATGCAATCTCCCCCACCACACACACACTCATATACACAAAGACTCATATCCTCATCTGTTCTTATTGAAACTCCAGTAAAACTGAGACAAGAGTCTGTCATGGTAGAAGAGATGTCATTCTCTTCATTCAAAAAGTTCAGAGATACATTTTAGGAATAAATATATCTAAACTAACTGAAATGGGGCATCAGTGAATACTCTGAATCATATTCAGCCTTTGAAAAAAACAACGGAAAATTTTTCCCTGTTTTCTTCTCTTCCTTCACTCATGGCTCTACAGGACACAATTTTTTTCCATCTCCCCCACTTTCCTGGATTTTGGTATCCTGACCCTCTTACTCTGTCCATACCCTATCCTGCTTGCCAGTCTTGATAGTTCTGTGTTTTTGCTTTTCTATGACCCAGATTATCTTCACTTTTTTTCCTCATGGCTACTTTCCATATCCTTTCTCTTTCACTGTCAGCACACCCTTTCCATGTACTGATACCTATAATAGTTTTGAAGAAAAATGCTATATGTATTTTTTGATCTGCATGCATTGAACTGATTTGATGGATTATACTGTCAGTGATGTTGTGTGTTGATATACTAGTCAGAGAAGAGCTAAAAAGCAGTCAGATTAGCACTCAGTGGAATAGGGAGCACTCATGGGGTCTGTTTGGAATGACAGTATGAATTTAAGGGGAGTTTGCTGAAGTTTCTGAAATAAGCATTGCAATGGGTTTAATAGACTTCTTCATTCTGCCCTGGAATTTTAGAATTAATGAGTCCTTATTGGTATCTGAAGGGAATAATCTTAATAAAACTAAGAGTCATAATATTGTAAACTTATGCAACAAAATTCCCTGTAGGTTTTTACAGTCTGGAAATGAAAATCATTTAAGAAGGGATTGGATATGTTGTAACTGATAGAGCATATCAAATTGACCTTATTTGACCAAACTTCATTGCTGTTCTCAGGATCAGGTTATAAATTGCCTTTTCTTCAGAGCCATATTATCAGCTCTGGGAATACAAGAGTCCTGAATTTTTCATTTCATGCATCTCCCTGGAATTGTAAAATATTGTGAGGCCAGAATTACACAGAATGAAATTGTAACTTCAGATAGAATAGTGAAAGAATAGAAAGGATAATACATGAAGACTGGGTGTGAAATCTGAATTATTGTCATCACTATTTTATTGACTGGTGACTTGCCTGGTCTCATGTCTGAATGCTGCCTCTAAAAGTTATGACTAATGAATTGTTTGTCCATATTCTCTAGAAAAGCCTTCATTCTGTAATGTAGGAGTGACTACAAAATGCCAGTATATAACAGTGTAAGGAATCCAAGGCATGGCGCCTAATCTTGCAGCAATCAGAGGTGATAGCAATTTTATTGCCAACATACTCATGAATGTAAGTCCATCTTCATATGTGGTTTGTGTTGAATCTTTTCTCAAACATCCTAAGCCAGAAAAGGACATACAGTGCCATTTGGTCTTTAATCATGACTTTTTAATCAGTACTTTCTTATAGATAGACTTAAAGGAAAACATCTGGGTGACTGGAAAGTTAGGCAAGGTCCTGACTGTATCTGTTTGTTCCATGCACCTAAATATGCCTCCCAAATATATTCATGACTCACATGGATGTGGAAATTGGATTCTAGCAGATTGCTAAAATAGGATGCTTAATTAAATTAACCAACATAAATGTATGTTGACTATGTATGAAACCTCCTGTCCATCAGCTATACTTGCCACCCTCCCCCACCCACCAACTTTGAAAGTATCAAATTTGACATGCTTTATTCCCCTCTGTAATGTCTTATTTGAGTTTCTGCCTTCATCTCCCCCACAACTAATTATCATTTTTGTATTTGGAGACAGGTGGAGATTTATTTGTAAATGTTGATCGAATACAACATCTGAAACATTTTTGAAGCTTCTTTGCAAGTACTGGATAAAATAGGCTAAGGAAATTCGTTATATTTATTTAGTGATTTTTACCCAGAAAGCTAAGAAAAAAATATGATTGTTTATTTTAAAGAAGCAAAACTATGAGTTAAATACGTGTCTTTTAATGCCTAGGAGTCATAGAGTTAGATGTGATTTTTTTTCTTTATATGTTTTCATTGAGACTGTTATAAAATTCCTTTGTATAAAGATTAAAATAAAATGCAAAATGTAACAAGAGAAAACAAGATGTATGATATGTGCTCAGGAAAAAAGGAATGTCCCTTCCTCTCAGAAAAAAACAGCCCCTTAAAATGAAACATGAGCACTGCCTTGGTGCACAGATAGGAATATATCTAGCAAGAAGGCTGAGCAAGATAACTCACTATGGATGGCAACACCCTGTTTTTGCCTCGACGCATTTTTCCTGTTGGGAAAGCCTAAGCAAGAATGTAAATCTACCTCAGATATATGTTAAGGCTTTGAAGAATTCTGCAACCCACGTTAGAGGATTATAAATTAAATTCGTTGTTTGCTCTCAGGTTCATTGTATATAGCACACTGCTATATCTGGCTTTGCAAGTTTGATCAATAATTTTGAGAAAAATAAAGACTAAGGAAAGACAATTATCTTTAAAATAGCTATATTTTTGGAAGGTGTTTTATCAGAGCCTAAATCTAGGGTAAAATATTTGCTTTTAAAATACCTGGGACAATAAAAAGCTCCTAAGAAATTTGATGAGATTTATTGTTCCCACAGTTACCCAATATTGATAAGATTTCATTTTAAAGTTGTTGGAACATAGAAGTCATGTCAGCAGTAATACAAAAAAAGCCAGATTTATCTTGTCTGAGGTCCTAAAACCCAGCCCAGGAGTTGTGTTGTCTCTCTTCAGATACTCTAAACTATTATAGTATTGATTTTAACTGCCTTCTTGGTCTCCTTCCCAGCAACTGTGTCCTCACCAGGTTTGTAATGCAGGCATATCTGGGTTATGTTCTGTGGGGCAATTTTTCTTGCTTCAAGTTATAGTTTTGGTGTTTGTACTAAACTTAGGAGAATGGAACAGACTTTAAAGCAGAAGAACTAAATATTTTCAGTTCTAAAGTATTTCCCTGGTTTTCAGGAAGGCAATTAATAATTCTAATAACTTTCACATATAATTATAGCTGAGCCAAACTAAAATACACTGATATTGTGCCAATTACTAGTAAATTGGATGTGAGGAGACTAGGTCTGCTGCCTTCTCCTTTCATCATCATGCTTTTGGTCATTCTTTTGGTGACTTTCTCTTAAATTCAAAGAAATCTCTCAAAGACCAGAAATTCTAGGTCTTCTTCAGCAGGTGATAAAGAGGGCATTTGAGAACAGGTGGGTGTTGTGTCAATGTTCATGCATATGCATTTAGGTAGTTTCTATCCACCTATAATCATACCCATTCTCTGATTTTTATAAATCAGAAGGAAGGAATCTCTGAATAAAGATTTGATAAACATAAAATACCTGACTTGTCAAGACTGAGACCAAATGTTACCACCAAAGTTTTATGGAATTATAGTCCACTACTCAGTTCTGAAGAACTTGTCTTTAAGTTCTATATTTAGCTCTTCTAGAAGAGCTGTGCAAGAAACAAACACAGCTCAGTCCATCAAAAGCAGTCTTCAATACTTTTAGGGCTATTCCATTCCTATCAATTTCAATAGGTATACTTAAAACTGAGTGACCTGCCAAGATGGAAAACAGTTTGTTCTCAGATAATTTTATCTGGTGTAATATGTCATTAAAGAGAATGTATCTCATCATTTATTATATTTGTTTTTGTATAAATTCCTTCTCAACTCTAAACTCCAGGAGAAATAGTGTTTAATAGCAGTGCTGAGCTCAAAAATGTAGTACTGAAGGTTCTCTTTACATCAAAGCATGGTCTTTGAGAATTCTCAGCCCTCATACTACACAAATTCTCTGACCTAAGTAAGTGTTGACCCTGTATGCTACAACTGATAACCTAAGATGTCAAACACCAAAGTGAATGTGATGGTGATGCTATTACTGATACAGTTTCACTACATCACATGCTCTCATGAGTCAAGAGAAATAGAGGTTGCAACACTCTAGTGGAGGAAAACAGCAGTAATGATAAAGAAACCAGAGAAGTCATTTAGATGCCAGCTTCTAATCAGGAAGACACAAGGAGAGAGCTAAGTTGCACTAGTATCCTAAAACACAAGCAAAAAGAACATGGCTAGATCTTTTGGGGAAGGAAGTATTGCTTTTATATGAGGCAAAAATGCCAAATAATAAAAATTCAAAGTCTACCTCATGGCTATGAGAAAAGAAAGCTATTACATCATAGTCATTCTATAAGGCACAACGTTTATTTTTATTTTATTACTTTTTAGCCCCTAACTGCATGCACAAAATTTAAACTTGGTATAATCTCACCTTCCTCCAATAAAGCATAAGACAGCTCACATACTGCATGAAAATTTCCCTATTTAAGAAATAGAATTTCCAGGACTGGGCATGGTGGTGCATAGTGCCAGCTTAGGAAGCTGTGGCTGGGGCCAGGGATCGCAATTTGAGTCCCATGGGGGGGGGATGTAGGGAGACCTAGTCCCCAAAAAATAGCTGGGAATGGTGGCATGTGCCTGTAATCCCAGCTACTTGGGAAGCTGGGGATTGTTTGAGTCTGTGGTACCCTGGGCAACATGAGCCTATGGTTCCATGGGCAAAAATAGCAAGACCTAGTCTAAAAGAGAAAAAAAAGAAAAAGAAAAAAATAGAATTTCCATCCTATACGTCCTGTCTGAAATAGGTTTCATTGTCTTAGACAGGTAAAGAGATTTCTAGAAGCAGGTATCTTTGAATACATAAATTTCCTCTCATATTAACCCTTAGATTTTTGAGCATGGGTTGTGGCAGTCTAGCACAATTTGACTAGAGGTTGGCATAAAATACTAATATCTGTAAGGAGCCACAGCTTCAGGTACTATCATGGGAAGAAAACAACTTCAAAAAATATCTCAAGGTCTTGTATTTTAAAATGACTCATCTTAGCCTGGCAAGGGATAGTCATCACACTGATATACCCAGGAGGTATAAAATAATTCACTTATACAACAAACATTGATTGAATTTCCATAGCACCATGATGAAAAATACACATTTCTTACCCTTGAGTTGCTAGCTTATAGCTGGGGGAATATATAAGTCAACAGGCAATTATGGCATAGGTTAGAGTAATAGCTAAAATTGGGCACCAAAAAGAGGCACTTCCTTAACAGTGACTTTGTGAAGAAGATAAGGCCTGAACCAATGCTGGAATATAAGGGTGACTGAGGTAAAGGGGGAGGATGAAGAGATGAAAAAGGAAGAAAGGCAGATGGAGGCTGAACAGTCTGCTCAAAGGCATGAAGCAAAAGGGACATGGAAACTTTGAGGGGAACAAAACCAGTTTAGAACAGCAGGAGTACAGCAGGTTTTCAGAGACTGACAAGAGAGATAAGTTAACAATGTGGTCAGGGGCCTATCATGAATCTTCTTTTGTTCCTATATACATTGGTTGACCTTGAAAGAACTGAACATTATTAAGAATCAGACTTTGACTTGGATGCACAATTTACCTCCTTACCATAAAAACTTTGTAGAACTGATTGTGAATTTTCATAACGATCTTACCATTTCTCTATAATTCATCTATTTCTCAATGTTTCACTACTAAAACCAAAAACAGTCACAAAATATGACAAAGCATTAATCACAATTGATTCTCTGAATAGGTATGATTAAGGTTGAGTTAGAAAGGTCCCTTGCTCAGAAATGTGTCTTATCTTTATCAACCTTCAATCACGTCATATTTCAGATCCTGAAATTATCATTAGAGAATTGCTCTTTTCTGTTCTACGAGTAGTAAAACTATGTGATAGGCAAATCCTTTGGAAACCTTTTGGCTATATCTATATCTATATAATCATATATATGGCTTATGATTTTGTTAAAAATAGGCAAATATAATGTATGGTATTTGAAATCAGGATACTGCTATCATTTCAAAATATATTCATGCATCAAGTCAATAAAAGAAAAAAATCAGGTTATTGTTTACTCTTAAAGTGGGTAATCATAGGAAGAAGGTAAGGGGGTTTCTAGGATACCTGAGAAATAGCTTGTTTCTGCATGTGGGTGTTACATAGATGTGTTCACATCATAAAAAATAGCATATTAATTATTTTGTACTTTTCTGTATTATTGTTATTATAAAATAAGTAAGCTTTTTTAAACTCACATATACCAGAAAAAGAAAATACTTTGTTTAAAAAAGACATACCATATATACCTTATATTATGTGTTAAAATTGACTCAAAATGGGTCAAAGATCTAAATGTGAGAGCTAAAGAATGTCATAGAAGAAAGCAGGAGAAAATCTTCATGACATTGAATTATAAATAACTTCTTAAATACAAAAAGCATTGGCTAAAAAAATAGATAAATTAGACTTCATCAAAATAAAATATTTGTGCATTGAAAGAGACTGTCAAGACAGTAGAAAAATATTTCACAGAATGGAAGAAAATATTTGTGAATTCTATATCAACTAGAGAATTAATATCTCAAACATGTAAAGAACTATATAATTCAATAATAACCCAATAAAAATTGTTAAAAGACTTGACTCTTCACTCTCCAAAAAGATATTCAAATGTCCATTAGGCACATGAAAAGATGTTTAATATCATTAGTCATTAGAGAAATTCCAAGCAAAACCACAACAAGGTATCACAATGAAATGTCACTTTATACCCATTTAGATGACTTATAAAACATGTTGGTGACAATGTAGAGAAATTGGAACACTTGTACTGCTAATGAAATTATTAAGTGGTTCAGTCATTGTGGAAACAGTTTAGTTGTTACTCAAAAATAGAATTATTGTATTGCCAAGCAAAATAACTCATAAGTATATCCCAAAATAACTTAAAGCAAAGATTCAGATTGTTGAACCAATGTTCATAGCAGCATTATTTACAATAGCCAAAAGACGAATATAATTAAAGCAGTCATTAACAGGTTAATAGACTAAAAATGTACTATAAGCAAAAAATGGAATATTACTGAGACTTAACAATGAATGGACTTGATACATGCTACAGTGTAGTTAATTTTTAAAATATATTGCTAAGTAAAATAATCTATAAACAAAAAAAATATAGATAATATGGTTCCATTTAAATGGAAATCCTAGAACAAGAAATTCAAAAGACATAAAATAAAATCATACTTTCCAAGGATTTTGGCCAACGGGACAATAATAGAGTTAAATAATGAGTTCTGGTTCTATTAGGGATGATGAAAAATATTAGTAAATTCATAGTGATAGTGGTACAACTACATTGTGAATGAACTGAATACCACTGAAATAGATGCTCAAAAATGGCTAAAATTATAAATTTTGTTTTATGTGTTTTACCACAATTAAGTGATATCACAGATTAGAAGTGAATTATGAAATATCTAAGAACAAATTTAAGAGAAGATATGTAAGGCTTTTATCAAGTAATATATAAAATCAGCTGAAGATCATGAAAAGAAGAGCTAAATAAATAGAAAGATATATCATAGCCAAGATTAGAGATACCATAGGTATCAGTTTTTCTGAATTAATTTGTGGACTAAATGTGAACCCAGTTAAACTTCGAATAAGTTTTTGTTGTTTTGTCTTCAAACCTGACAAATTGATTTTCATATTTAAATATGAAATTAAGTGACCAGTCAAAGACACATGAAGTTTAATAAAACACGCTAACAGGATACTCCAGGTAAGCATGAGACGATAATTAAACCATGGAAATACACACCGGAGTGGATAAGTAGATCTACTGCTATTAGCTTACCATTGGTATAATAGTGATCCAAATGGCCACTCCCTCATCTCCTTTCCGTGTCTGTTCAAATGCCATCTTAGTAGTAAAATAGTGACATCTGCTCTTCCCACTCCCACCAGTCATCTTATTCTCCTTCTCTATTATATTTTTTCCATAGTAATTTATAACTTTTTGACATACTATAAAGTTTACTCGTGTATTTCTTTTATTATCTCTATTTTCAATAGGATATAAACTGCACAAAGGTAGGGGTTTCCTTCTTGATCATAGCTGTGTCCCCAGGATATAGAGCATTACCTACTATAGAATAAGTAGCCAGTATATGTTAATAGAATTGGATATGACGGTTTGAAATTCCCAGAAACAGACTCACACTAACAAGGGCATCTAATATATGACCTAACTGGCAATGTAGGTTAGTGGGAAAGGATGAATTATTCAATAAAGTTATTTTCCCTTTATCTAACTTCTCTTATTCCTAAATTTGGCTGACATTCAAATAATTAAAACCAGATTTCTTTTAGTCTCTCACTCTATATATTATTCTTTTAATAGCAAAAAGCAAAAAGTAGAATAAACAAGAAAATTAGCCATGAATATAGATTTAAAATTGGGTTCCTTTTTTACAGCTAGAAGTCAACAATAAATGGATAGAGAACTTATTAGTGAAAGTGAAGCATTAGAATTTTGAAAAATAGTAGAATTTATTAAAAAATTCAAAATAAAATTTTTTTCTTTCTTTTTTTTTTGGAAAAGAAACAAATTGGTCTTGCTATATTGCCCCGAGGTAGGTAGTCTAGATCCCTCAATCCTGCAGATTCATGCAATCCCCAGCTTCAGTCTCCCAGGTAGCTGGGATTACAGGCAACTGCCACCATGCCAGTTGCTTTTTCGAGAACCAGGTCTCGCTATGTTGCCAGGGTAGTTTCAAACCCACAAACTCAGGCGATCTCTGTCCTTTTGCCTCCAGCGCTTGGATTATAGGCGCATGCCCCCATGCTCGGCATAAAAAATTTTCTTAAGGCAAAAAGTATACATTATAAATAATCCGGTATCTTTGAAATTATTAATATTAGAGCATCTATTTGTAATGTATACAATGTAAAAAACAGAAAAATAGTTTGTAAACTAGCAGAAGGTATTTGTAAACCACTAATCCACAAAGAATTTGAATCTAGAATATTCAATAATGCCAAAGGAAGGAGCAAACCACAAGGTGAGCATGTGAATCTAGTTAGATAATCTGTAAATTCAGGCAAATAAAGTGCTAAAAGCAAATAAGAATTAGTGAACCTAACAGTATAGTTGTTACCCATGGTTAAGAAGAGTAACAACCCTTGTTGTTACAAGGGTTGACCTTTTTGTTTGGGTATTAAAAAGAATAATTCTTAAATTCTGCTCTTAAATTCACTTCCATTGGCAAAATTTCTGCCTATAATAGCCCAAAACAAGACAAAACAAAACCTATGGTTTAATTTCTGATGTTTTTGTGAGGTCCTCACATGTTCCACCTTCTTCACAATGAAACTTCCTAAACGTGGTAAGTGCTATTACGCCTTTCCTGTGGAAGGGTCAATTAATTCAAGATCCTGGTGTGTTCATAACTTAAAATGAATTTGCTCCCCCTCAAAGTTGTAACTGTGTAATAGTTTCTTGTAAAGGAAATTGATGTGATCATGTCTGGCTAACAGGAAATTGAGCAGATAAGTGGTCAGACAAATACACGCAAGCTGTAATGGACCAGCGACTGGATACCTGTCTCTGTGTCACGATCCTCCATTTTGTTCCTCAGGCTCTGCTTTTTGCCTTAGCACATTTTCATCATCATGTATTATCTGAATAATTTTTAAATATTTAAATTGTTTTAAGAGAATAAAATTAGTATTAAAAGCACTTTAATGAGGAAAAAAAGTTTTGCAAAATATCAAATATTGAACCTATAGGTTCTATTGACCGGAATAGCTAAATAAATACAGTAGGGAATTAAAATAACAGCGCCAAAAACACAACTTTTTAGAAATTTTTATTAGGATTAAAAAATCTGTTACCATACAACAAATGTGTTCTTGTTGATCTTCTAGAAGGTTGTCGCATCTCTCTTTTCTATATTTGAAGAGGGAAAATTATGGATTGATAGTTCAGTTATCATTGAAGCTCCAAAAAATGCAGGGAACACACTTTAAGTCACATAAAATGTTACTGGGATGATTATTGTTTTGAGATTATTAATACAACAAAATCATTATTACATCCTACTGTTATCCCTTAGAAAAACAATCTTTCATATCAGCATACATTTACTGTATATAGATTTGGTGAGTTGAAATTCCAATTTTGGATATACAAAGGAGATGTTCAAAAGGTCTTTAGAAAGCAGTATTGTAGTCTGGTGAATTGTTCAATTTATTTTGCCAGAATTTAGCTGTGGGATCTTGAAGAAGTAACTCCATTTTTCTGCAACTGGTTTTCCTTGACTACAATCTCTTCTATGATAGTTTCCATTCTATGATTCAATACTGAATTCCAGTTTTGTCTTTACTTCGAATGCAAAAACATGTTATCTAGGCAAGTTATGCAAGTATTTGGGGGAGTAATTACAGTACTGGGAATCACTAGAGAATTTACCCCAGTAATACTAATATGCAGCATTTTATATAAATAGGTGGTCTAGACAAGACACAGTGACCATGTAGGAGGATTGTTGATGCTTTCTTGTAAGATATGGTGTGGTAACATGCATTTAGAGAGATGTGAACCTACACCCCTAATATATACATTGCTATATACCAACGCTACCTCAATAAAAATAAACTTAAATGAAATGTAGGTACTCCATAACTATTTTAAATAAGTCAGTGAATAAATGAATGAATAGCATAAACTTAGTTTAGCTAACCAAATGCTGAAAACTTATGATTTTTTGCTTCATTAATATGTTACAGCAAATTCTGCTGTAACATATGAATTATAAATTATGTACTTTATGAATTATAAATTATGAATTATAAATTATAACATGAATTATAAATTATGTACTTTAATTGGAGATTATTTTAAAACTCTACCTATCCAAATATTCTGGCCCATTCACATACTAGCTTTCTAAAGAACTAAAACTTTGAAAATGTTGAAAGAAACTGACTAAATAGCAATTATTTACCAGATTTGACATTGTTTCAGTCAATTGACATGCCTCCACTCACTCACTAAAGAACCTTGTTGGGCCTGTTGTTCTCCATCTTGGATCTCCAGACCCTTTGAAAATTGAAAATAACAATGTTGACCTATTTTTAAGGATGAAACAACTAAGATAGTCATAAAGCTCAAAATTTATCAAACTGTGGAAGGTTTATCTATAATATCAATCAATAAGAGATATTTACTTGGTTGCTTCCTTTAGGGAACATTTCTGAAAATGAAATGGTACCAATTAAGAAATAAGGTTTTTAAGGCCGGGCACGGTGGCTCGTGCTTGTAAGCTTCAGCCTATGAAGCGGCCCGGGGCTAGGGATCGCAGTTTGAGTCCAGCCTGGGGCCCGTAGTGAGACCTAGTTCCAAAAAAATAGCTGGGCGTGGTGGCGCGCGCCTGTCATCCCAGCTACCTGGGAAGCTGAGGCTGGGGATTGCTTGAGTCTGTGGTACCCCGGACAACGAGAGCCTGCGGTTCCACAAGCAAAAATAGCAAGACCTAGTCTCAAAAAAAAAAAAAAAAAAAAAAGAAATAAGGTTTTTTTTTCCATTCACCATTATCAGAGATTGTTGGGGGAGTGGGATTGTTGTTTGGTCTAAAGTTTTCCTTTCTTCAAGTAGCTTTGAAGTAACACCATTATTCTTGTGGGGGTTTTTGCAGGTTAGCTTATTCTTCAAGGTCAAGATTATTTTCATAATATAGTGAAGGAGATAATGAAGAGGTGAGTAAATTTGAAGTCCAGAAACGTTCTATGTGGGAAAAAAAAAATCAAGCACTGAATTTTTTTGTTGTTGTCAGTTGAGAAAGATTATTTCTGGACTGTCACTGCTAGACTTAAGATTAGACACTTTTTGAAGGGCTTATTAAAAAAATTATCATTTTTAGTATAATATTAAGAAAGATCTGCATATTAGAAATATAATTTCTAGTCTTGATTTAAAAAAAATGAGTCACAAGGCTAGAATGCCTCTTCTTCCCTGCAGATTTTACTGACCATAGTAATTAATCTTAACATTTGCTAAGGTCATTTACCTAGTGAAATAATTAATCATTAAATAGCAGGACCATAAAAGAGTGAGAATTGCCTTTATGTAGTATACCATATGGCACAATTCAGTACTACAGTAAGGAATGCCTTGTGCTTCGTAAACAATAGGCATAATATAGCCTGAATTAACAAGTGTAGGTTTCTATTAAGCAGTGGAAGTACAACATTATATAATATAGTGATAAATTTGGGTTTCACAAAGATGAAGCTAATATCATTAGCCATTAATTGCAAAGGAACTTAAATCTTTTCAAATTAAAATCATGATGGATTTTAATTACTTGGTTAATGTTGGTAAATGATTATGCCTTCAGCCATTACGATAATGATCATTATTAGCAAGAGTCTGTTTTTACAATGCTTCTAGTATTTAAAATTAATCTAGAACTCAAGAGCCATTAAATCATTTTTCCTGCAGCAAAATTTTAAAAGATGCGCATATTTCAAATGAAAGCAATTCAAAAACAAACTCCAAGATGAATGCGATGGAGACACAAGAAAATCAAGCTATTAACTACAGCGCCACCAAGTGTCCAACCTCAAGATTCCATGTGGAAGCAAAAGCGCAAATACAGAAGATAAGTGGGGGGTGAGGGGTTGGCGGGGGCGGGGGCGGGGTGGGGGGACTGTAGTAAAAACCTCCACTAGGTGTTGGTTATTGACTTGTAATGGATCTCAAAAAAACTAAAAAGTCAGCTTCTAACTCTTTAGAATCAAGAGGTTCATCTGGAAAACCTTGGGAATTAGCAGAGCATTCCAGAGTCTGCAATTTGCAGAAGTGGCATCAGAGATGAAGATTATGTTTTTAAACAGAAGTTACACTTTCAAATAAAAAAAAATGCTGCTTGAGTGATGTAAATGGTTGACCATTATATGCTCGACTTGATATCATCTTTCAGCTTAATGAATACGGTGTAAACAAAAACTAAATTATAAGCTTTTTAATTTTATCTCCTATAATCTGAGATATCTGTTTTCTACTTCTAGATGTCAGGTTTGATGTCTATAATGTTGAAATAACACTAGTTGTTTTCTGAAGTCACTTACCAGACTGGGAATCCAATACAAAAATCACTTCAAAGCATATGGCTCAACAAATTTTGTTAAAAAATATGCACATAAATGGTTTCATAGGATGAGCTTGTACTATAGTCTTGATGCATATCTAAATTGAAATAAAACATTAAGAACTATTAGAAAAAATAGTATAAATAGAAATATTATATTAAATCCAAAGAAATCAGAAATATCTCTTTTAGCAATGCTTAAAGATGACTAATTCATTTATGAAATGTATCTCAATTTCAGCAATGTCTCAGACATGATTCTAAGTTCTAGGAATAGAACTTAGCATTTTATAATGAACATTATTCTTCAAATTGGGAAGTTGAAGGAGTCAAAAAATAATGATGTAATATTGATGAAGATGAATTGAAAAGGAATGGAAAATTAAAGTTTCTACTGTAAAATTGTTTCTGTTTATGGATTAAACATTTTCATGACCTGTCCTTGGAAAAGCTGTTTTTCTTCCTAGGTTAGGTATCGTACAGTGAAAACCAACCAATCAACAACCAAAAAGACTTAGGAAATGATGAACTTGAATGACTAATGGAAACAACCAAGAGAAGCTAAATATAAATCATCTGACTAAATTGAATAATCCAGGTCTAAAAAAAAAGACTGATATGAAGTTTAGCATTGTTTTCCAGTGCACAAAGAGATAACATTGGGAATGAATTGTTAGAAGAAATTGAAAAGAGGAAGATTTAGACAGTAGCAGAAAATAAGTTTTATATCAGAAAAAAACATTTGATTAATATCATCACATTGGGGAAATGTTAGAAATTTGACTTATTGGTCTTTTCGAAGCTCACTGACTCTGGAGCATGTATTGGGCCAGAAGGGCAGTGGGTTGGTGCTGCTTCCTAGTTTCCCCTTTACACTATAAATGCCAAGAAAGTGAATAATCATATTGAGGGAAGAGCCAGGGGAAAGCTTTATGTTTTAAAGCTTTAGTTTTAGTCTAATCCGGACACAGTATATGGAGGTTTTCAAAATTACAAAGTACTCAGTTAAACTGTTTTTTCTTTTTTACTTGTTTCTCTCCCATTGGTTAGATTCGAGGGGATAGCCTAATACTACTTTCCTGAGAAACTGGATTCCAGTCCATAAGCCACTAACTAGACATAATATAGGAAATATAATTTAGGAGGAGGAGGAAGAGGAACAGAAGGACAGAGGAGTGAGTGGAGAAGCAGGAGGAGGAAGAGGAAGGAAGAAGCAATCATTGCCAAACATAGTAATTTAAATTACAGCTTCTCTTTCTCTAGTCCAGAAATAAGGAAATCATGTAAAAAGTCACCTGGCTGAGGTGTTAGTTCAACAGCATTCAGTTTGATTTCCTCTGATTTGTCTATCCCTTCAAATTCCATTACTGTCACCTCTAGGGAATCAGAATGTTTTCTGATATTGAACCACTATAGACTCTTCAGTCATCACATACCAGCCTCTATGCATAGCTATTAATTATCTTCTATTGCACTTTTAAAAGGTCAGGAAACAAAATAGCTTTGTTATTTCAATGATTGTTTTTGGGTTCTGTGACTGGGCACCTTTGCTTGGTTATCATTTCCAATCAAAGTACTTGATAATTGGGGACCAGTTGTATTATTTTCATAACTTGTGCTTGGTGAATAAATGTTGGCTCTTTTAGTTACTTATGTGACTTCTGGCTTTGAGTGTTTGCCTTGTTCCTAGACTGACAATTGGTTGCATTGTGTTTTGGTTTCCTTTGTTTTTGTTTTTTCTAGACCTAAGATATGACCCTGATGTTGACTCATAGAACTTTCTTCTAGTCTTTGCTTTGAGCTATGGGTTAATTTTTCAAATGTGTTTCGGGTTTAATCTGCTCAGTTCTTCTGGGAGAAAAGCTCTACTTGTAAGACCTGTGACTATGCATTTGTCAGGTAAAAACAAATTCACCTTTCTTTTGTTGCTTAGTGTATAAATTATTAAATATCTCCGCTGAAGTAATATGATATAGTTTAAATGATCATTAAGCGTAAATTTTAGTTGTTTTTAGTTACTTTTATGGGTATAGGAGGTTTTAAACTATTGATAGCCTTTTTCTCCAGAAAGATTCAAGGTAGTAAGATTTTTTTTATTGGTTTGTTTGTTTTAATAGCAGTGGTTAGAAATATAAGTTCTAGAATAATCATATAACTGATTTATCCAATTGGTTTACCAAAGTATTATCCAACATACCTTATTATGCAGACTATGTAATTTTCTTGCATAAGTAAATTATTGTTATTTCCTTTAACTATAGCTGGCATTCACATTTTTTTTCTCCCTCCATAATTTAGAAATTTTGATCAACAGACAGGTAAATGATGGTCTTTCTTGATAAGTTATAATTAAAGTACCAAGCACTTACTTATGTTAGGAAATAGATTGCCTTAAAATACACCTATGCATACCAGTTAAGTGGATCCACGTGACTTCAGTAACAGAAGGTACTTATAATAGAAAATTGCAATTCTAAACTACGGTGGAGACAAATACTAAGGGGCAACATTTGCTAGACTTAATGCCACAGTTTACAGAGTCTCTGATTTACAAAATCATCAATTCATACCCTTCCTGGACAGCACCAGTTAACATGATTTCCTTATTTCTCCTCAGTCATCTACTTTAATTGTCAGAATATGCAATTGGGGAATGAAAGATGAAGATAAAATGACTCCCTTACCTAGACATGCTCTTCTCCCCCATAACTTTGTGACATGGACTTCCAGGCCACGTGGGTTTTGGGATTCCTTATAATCTGGCGTTTTGCACCCAAGGATAGACTATAGATCACAAGTCAAACCAATCATTTGGAACTGAATGGAACCTATGAAATAAAAAGAAAAATTTTTCACTTTTAAATCATCATACTATGCTTTTAAAAAACTTTTAAACAAAGTAATAATGAATCTTTTGGGATCAAAGTCTTTTTAAAGATCAGATCCTAAATCTGAATATTAGAGTCTTAAATATGTTAGGAGTGGGGATTTAATTATATCTAATGTTGCTAGTAACATTGGAATGAATCACATGCAATTACCATTTGTAGAGATTAAAAAGGTCAAATGTTGGCAGTTTTGTATGACTTATAATTATATGAAATAATAGCATAATAGGAAATTTTTTAACACAACTATATGCTATATATTCTATTAAACAAATATCTTTATTGTTGTAGAATATAAAAGTTGTAGAGAAGGTGGTACTAATTTCTATTCATGGAAGAGAAAGTGGTGACAATGACAAAGTTGACATTGTTATCAGGTTTTGGTTTTAAATCTGTTCTTTTTACTGTGTTGTGCTGCATTTTTAGATTATTTCAGAGGAAATAGTTCTACTTTTCCTTAGTCCATTAATTCTGTCTAAAATAGCCCTATCTCTAAAATACCTTCAAATCTCTCTAAAATAATTTGGCATGCCAATGTTCCACCCTATATTGGATACTTACTACCTTAGGTATAACTGCTATCAATTTTGTATAACATTTTCATAAACTTACCCCTATTAAAATTTGCCCCTCTATATCTTTTTTATTTTTTCCTGTTTCTGTGCTCCAGAAAAACCCAGAATATGACTATTGGCTCATGCTTATATTAGTCTTTGAAATATATATATATATTGCCATGCTTTGACATGGCAATATATTCTTAAAAAAATTCCTTTGTTGCAGAAATTATTGATTGTCCAGTTATGGTCTGCAATGTAATAAAACATGTGATGATGTCTGTTTATGAGCTGGTGATATGATTTTAGTTACTTGCTTTTCTGGATGAAAGTGCTTTATAGGAAAGCAATTAGTAAGAAAGATATTTATGCAAGTCAAAATTTGACTTGTATAGGTTTGCTTTTTTTTTTTTTTAATTTAGAAGAAATGCAAATGTGCATGTAAGGTATTCCTGCATTGCCAAGTTTGATACTTTGGGATAGGGTTTCTTGAGGCATCAAATAAATGAAAGTGATAATAATAATAGTAAGAGAAAATTCATAGCTTACATGGTACAGCATGAACAATATCATTTTAAAAAGATGTTTCAAGACTTGTGTCACAGAGCATGTAGTAGAAGTACACTGAAAAGACCATATAACTTGGGGTCAAAGTACAAAAATGTGATATGGGAACCAGCAAACTGAAAATTGACAGTGGTAGGGTCACCTTAAAGAAGAGGAAAGAAGAAACATCTTCCCAGTAGGTACAGTTAAAAACAGTTCACTTATCTTTGTGATATGTAAGGAGAAGTGACTTGGATTGAGTTTAGATTTTTTGCCATGGCCAACTCTCAGGAACTTGGAAAGAAAAGGGTTAGAAAAGTAGAGGCAAGTACATGTGAGCAGAGGCCTGAGTAGACTTGTGAGTGTGGAAGTTTTTGAGTTTTTTTATTCATGTGAATTGCTGCCAGAGAGCATCTACCATTATATCAAGAAGCTTTGAACAAGAAAGTCAGCAAAATGACTTTCCCAGTTGATAGTAAGCATTCTTTGTCATGGGGCACCTCCAGAATCAGTAGGTGAGTATGCAAATATAGTGCATAGTAACAGAGACTTGTATGATACCACCACCCTAAACTCCCATTTAAAAAGTCAGTATTACTGCTTCAGTCTCTGAATATCAATACTGAGCCTCTAGGTGATACCATTCCTCAAGGAGACCAGCTGTTTAGTTCATGAGCCTTTGAGACCTTTCTGTTCTAGAAAGGTCAGTCATTCATTAACACTGAGATAGGTAGTTATTCCAAATGATACGAATATAGATTCTTCACTTTTTGCCTGCAGAGTCTCGGCAAATACTGCTATTTGGTGACTTGTGGAGTGCCTTGATTCATAGCATGAATCCTGAAAAATACTGCTTTCAACGAGTGGGAACTTCTCCAAGCAGACAGGTATAGGCATGACCATGGGATCCACTGATCTTTGCATATACCACTGCTCCGAAGCAGCCAACCTCAGACAGTGATACAATAGCTTTCTCAAGGTTGAGGTTTTGGGTCAAGGGCAATACTCTGCAAAGATAAGGTACCATTCTTAGAATAAAATTTGTGCTTTAAATCAGAAACTCCTATATAGTGGTATATTTCCAGTAGGGTATAGAAACCAAAGACTTAGAGCAAGACAGGCTTACCATCCCTCTAAATAACACACTGGAAGATTCTGTGCTTTCCATGATTATAAACTCTACAAGGTTAGAGGTGTACTGATCTCTAAAGAGAGTATACTCTTCTCATGGTTAGTCATCATTATAGCTTAGTCATCATTTATTGCTTTTTCTCCCCTATTCAATCCAATCCTAAACCACAAACTATTCCTTCAGATACTTTTTTTTTTGAGACTAGGTCTCTCTATTTTTGCCTGTGGAACAGCAAGCTCTTGTTGCCCGGGGTACCACAGACTCAAGCAATCCCCAGCCTCAGCTTCCCAGGTAGCTGGGATTACAGGTGCACGCCATCACGCCCAGCTATATTTTTTTGGAGCTAGGTCTCGCTATGGGCCCCACGCGGGACTCGAATCGCGATCCCTAACCCCGGCCGCTTCATAGGCTGAAGCTTATAAGCACGAGCCACCGTGCCCAGCTCAGATACTTTTTTTTCCAATATAACTAGATATAGATTTTCTTTATTCTTTGTTCTCTACATTAAACACAAATTTACTCATTTGCTACATAACGTGTAGGCAATATACTGTACACCTAGCTGGAAGCATCCAAAACTGCTTCACTGTTCTCATTTTGTTTTCTCTCTAAATTGGTGTTTTCTCCCATATTTTATAATGAAAAGTATAAAATTTAAAAACCATAAAAATAGCTGTTTTGACATATTCTAGTGGTCTGTATAATCAAACATATAACATATGTTCAAAATGATAATTTTAATAAATGGTACTGACATAAATATATTCACTTCCTTCTAATAGGTTCTTCCCAGTGTTGCCCTTTCTGGAAACAGGATTTTACTGCTACCTGATATCAGAATTGGTCATATGACTTGTTTTATCCAGTGATACATAAGTAGAAGTCATATAGGTCACTTCTGAGCAGGAGCTTGAAGGACCATGAGTGGTCCACCTTTGTTCTTTCCCCCCTTCAACATCCCTTCAACATATGAAAGCCAGTATCCAGACAGAAGCTGCTTCTTCAGCCTTAATATCCAGTATAAAGGACTCATGATCAATGAAATGTGTGATAGAAATAACCCTTATAGTTGTATGGAGAATCTAATTAGCCCCAAGCATACCTACCTTTACCGAATCTGACAGATACAATTGGGATAGCACAATGTCTTAATACCATGTTTAGTATATCAGTTCCCAAACCTGGGTGTATAAGAAAAAGCACATGCTTTTATGTTCTATATAATAACTGTAAAAGTTTAAAGAAGCTTTAATTTAGGATGCCTCCAGGTTCCTTATGTTTTTCATTTTGATATGTACTCCCTCTCTGCTAATACTCCCAGAACCTACTGCTGGAGTGAATATAAGTAGGTGGGAAGGGGTAGGGAAAAATATAAGAAGAAAACTAGTATCAAATTATTGTTTATCAGTACTACTCATGTATGAAGCAATATAAAAGGATAAAGGGAAAAAAGAATGCAGGGTATACTAAAATAAGAATTTGTGATATTTTACCATGAACAATCCTCTTTCATTAAAACTCTAGGAATTCTCAGTTTACTACTCTGAACATACTAAAAAGAAATGTAAAAGTAACAATCTTACATGTTTCTCTAGTTTTACTTTTAAAAACCAAAATGTTTGTATTTTCCATTATTCAATAATTCTATACCAGATGAACTAGAAAGAAATATAACATATGGATAAAAATAAAATTTCATTTGATGCCAAATATCTTATCTATGTAACATCTGGATTTTTAGAGCAGCTGTACAACTGATAGTCTTTCAACTTTTCATCTCAATGTTTGGTAAATACAGAGAAAATATTTCTTTTCTAAATCTAGTTCTTATTCTTAGGTGATGCTTGTCTAATAGCATATTTGTTAATATTCCTATCATCCTACTATTTGATCAACTAGAATACGAATGCAATCTTAGAGCAAAACAATAAATGGTTTAATGTTATAATACAAGCCTACATACAAGCCCTAACAGTTAAAAGAGAAAATTCTTGGTGAATTCTTTCTCCATAGCAATCAATCTATTTCAAGAGAGACTAACAATAGAATATATCAAAGCACCCACTCCACAGTCAATGGTCTCTATTGTGTCTGTCCTTTATGTGAAATGAGAGAATTCTATTCTTTGACCAGATGCTAATATAGTCCTATAACATCTGCATGGATGTCTGCTTGGCATTTAGGGTAAGGGGGGAAGTTTGATTGTGCTCTGGAGGTTATAGAACATGGAGACAAGCATCATAATCATCCTTTACAAGAACTCCAAGGGGCTTAGTTACATGTTTTTCCCTTGTCAACATCTGTCAAGAACCACATGTCAATTACTACTCCATCTTTTCTCAGGTAATAAAGGAACAGAGAACTCCCAAATGAACAGTCTTTAGCTTTCCAACAATATGCCCCAGGCCTTTGTTTTTGGATCTAACCCTCATAAATTTTTGTCATTTTCTACTTATAAGGATCTTGGCAAAAAAAAATAGGCCTGAATGAGGAAAAAAAAAGCAAAGTATATACTATGTGTATTTTTCAGGATATCTAACACACACACAAAAAAGAAAAAAACAAGGTATATTTATAATTCAGATATTTCCCTTTCTCTAAAGCCACGGCTGTACTTATTGATTTGCTCACTAAACAGCTGATTCCTATTCATTTTCCTTCTTTAATTACTGTACATTTTTTTATTTCATTTTATGTATTAACCTCTGCACATGTATGTATGTCTTACCTATAGAAAAAAACACACTCTTATGAAACAGTGAATAGGTAAGTGATGTTGTACTGTCAGAGTCAGGAGTATGATGCCTTAAAACTTAAAACCACCTAATGCTTCAAAAGAAGGAGTGGTAGAACTAAGAATTTTTTTAATGTGTGACCTGGGCAATTGGTTAGTCTTTCTTCTAAGAGACAAATAAAAATGAACAGAGATCTTATTTTAGCAGAATCTTTTCATAGCATTTTTTATTTAGCAGAATCATTTGGCAAATCATTGTTTTCCGTGAATTCCAAATATACCATTTGTCATGACTTCCAGACCAGAATCAACAGCAGAAAGACTTCATATTTCAGGTTGGTAAGCATTTGAAAATAGCTGGGCACAGAAGTAAAGAGATATCAGTGTATTGTCACTGTTTCTCTGGCAAGAATGGATTGGAAAGATTTATTTACAAAATTTCACAGAGCAGAAGCTGAGGTTTTGTGTTCTGTTGGGGGTATTCCAGGTTGCATTTTCTCATACCTAAATTTTATATGTTATAGTTTTCCTGTAGTCAGGTTTGAAAATTTTGGGACCTGTTGTCTGCAGAGTATAGTCTTGAGTACAAAGAAACTCAGACTTTGCCCTCAGGAGTTTAGTTGGATGGCAGTGCCAGAAACACAAAGAATGCTAAAGCAATGGATTAAAGATGGTTTTGCATACTTTGTTGCCACTCCCACCAAATGGTGAAATCTCCATCCTTACTTTTTAAATATGGGCTAACTCATAACTAATTAGATGGAGAATGAAGCAAAAGTAATGCTGAGTTACTTCCAAATCTTGACATTAAGAGGGTTTGGAGCCTCTGCTTTCTCCCTTTGGAAGATAATGCCCCTGCAGATGAGAAAACCCAGACAAGAACATTAAGCAGATTGCTAAAGTCACATAGTTCATTCTAAGAAAAGCCAGAAAATCTGAAACCGGAGCATGTAAACTTACCTATATCCATGATATTGCAACATGTGGTCATAGACCTTTTTTACTATTATGGCATGTTGCATGAATTAGTTTATTGGAAAGAATATATAAAATGGTTGTTTTGAGATCAAAATTCACTGCAGTATTGAATTGCATAGAAATTGATCACCATTATTTCCCATAACCTCTTAGATAGGAATTCTTACTCAGCAATCTATGGCATCTTTTTGTCCATAGGGTTTGCCCTTTTCAATGTGATGAATTGCTCAATTCTGACTTGTGATAGTATTCTGTTTCTTCAGCTAAGAGCCTTCTTGCAGTGCTAACTATTTTACAGAGATGATTTTTTGGTGGAAAAAAAACTCTCAAAAGAATCATCAGTGAGAGTATCATGCATTAAATGATTATTTTATATCAAGAACTATGCTAGCATAGTTAGTGTACACTGGTCTCATATAACTGGAATTACCCCCTTTTAAAAATGAAAAACCAAATAATATACTAAGATCATGCAGCAAGGAAGTGACAAAGCCTAGTTTCATTGCTGTCTGGCCTCAGAGCCTACCTTCCCAAGCATATAACCACACAGCACCCAATTTGCAGGTGTCACCTGGATCAATGAATGCCAGCTTGGAATTGAGCCTCAAGCTGTGAGTGTTGGCTTCTACTGTCTGTCACTGGGCAGTCCTCTAGAACATAGTTGCAGTAAGAACCCTCAAAATGAAGGCAGGAAGTGAAAAGTATGTAACTCCCAAAATAATATACATGTAAAAAGTAAATAAAAATAAGATTCATATTTTTTTATTACAGCTTTTTCAAAAAGTTACTTAAAGGGCACAAAGCTGAGATGGGTATATTGGAATTGGTCTTTATACTTCCTTCCTACAAACATGAGCATAGGAAACAAATCCCTAAGTATCACTTGGCAGAAGATTTAGAGAAATCTGCTGCTCAGACTCTAAATATGCACGTATCATTCATGAACTTTTTCCCTACATGTATCCTAAGTAACATTTACACAAAAAGAGATCCTCTAGATGGGATTAAAAGAAGTGAGGAACATATTCCTCAGCATTTTTAGAGAACATATATAAATCATATATGCTCATATATCTACATCTACTAAAGAAATATATATCAATATCTCAAAGTGTGTATGTGATTTATATAGGTCAATGCACATTTCTTTTTTTCTAATAGAGACATGATACTTTAGTATAGATGATCAGCTAAAACATTCCTTTATGGTATAGGTTTTTTGAAGATTGAATATAACCAACTTCATGGTTATTCCTGGCACTCCAGTATCTGTGACTAGTGATTATAGTGAAGTTATCATCATATCTAATTGGTTTAGAAAAATTTTCAGCAAAGTGTATAGTTTGGAATAGGGTTCATAGGTGAATAGTCACATTCAAACTTAGTCACTCTAAATGTAATTTAGAGTACAGAACTCTTTACAGGTTTTTGTTATTATTGCATTTCTCTCATCCTATGAAAGAACCAATGTACAAGTGTTTTTGCATAATGAAACATATGTATTCCTGAAAAAAGGGAAAAACAACTCAAACCTAAAACAATCATATACTAAAAATAGTACTTTTAGTGGGCAAAATAGTGTTGGGATCTAAGATTTCAAAATGCATGAAATTTCCACTCAAAATATATAAAGTTCTAACTGGTGCTAATGAAACACTATTATTTCTAATAAAAATACAGCATAATTTAGAAAGCTGTTACATAAATTCTACTGTATAAATTGGACTTTGCATTAGAAAAACATATTAAAAAATAATAAAACCTAAAAGTTAACCAGAAGCACTGGGGCAGATGAGTTATGTTTGAGAACAAGTGTACAAAAAGAGTCATGCTTTATGCACCTCAGCAAGAGCATGTGGCCAGATGGAGTCAGGAGGACCATGGCTAAACTGGTCCAGAACAGCCCAGTACAGATGTTTAACCATCTTAATGCACTTTGCATTCAGCTACACTCGCATAGTGAGACAAGACATTAACATGCTGGAAAAAATCACATGTGAGCCAATGTGTCCTCCACAATAACATCATACCCTGATCTGTTAAACCCAAGCTTATTCACATTGCATGACATTGCAGAAACACATATTAAAGCAGAACAAGCTGTGAGCATAAAGTACAAACAACAACAATAAGATTCTGGAAACTATTGTGCTCAAAAACAATGATAAAAACTTTTCATAGTTAAAATGGAAACTAGATTGCAATTAGTCTGACTTTTAATAGAGAATGGGCTAACTGGGTAACTTGTCTAGTAGGCTATATCATATTTAAGCCTGTCAATGTGCAAAGAAATTTTTAAAATATTATAAAGTAAAATTAGTGACATTTTAAGAAATATCTTATGAAGAAATATCATTTACCCCAGATTATCTTGCTCCTCTGCCAACCAGTCCAAAGTCATCATTCATTTAGAATCAAAATGCAATAGTGCTGCTGAGATATTTTTTCCCTGTACTACTCTGTGAAACTTTTGAAATTAGAACAGTAAAATTTTATAGTACATTTTTATGACAAAAATGAATAATACTCCAAATGTATTACCAAGTTTCTGTTACAGGAGTGATTTTTACTTGTGACTTTAGCTCCGACTTACATTAATTTTAACACAGCCATATAACATATTTGATTTACTCCTGTCCTTAATGAAAAAATTATTAGGATGATTTTTGAACAATTTCTTATGAATAATAGAGCTATTTTAGCTACTATAAATTTATGTTGCCTAATATAGCCATTAGCCACACATAGTTATTTAAATTAATTAAAATTATGTAAAAAGGCAACTTCTCAGTCACATCCACCATATTTCAGATGACAAATGTATTGGATAGTGAAGATATAGAATATTTCATTATCAGAGAAGGTTCAATGGTAAAGCAATAACTCTATTGACCTACAAAGCTCTGCTAAATTTCTGAAAAAAACAAAACAAAACAAAACAAAAACAAAAAAACAACAAATCCATGGGCCCATACTACCATAAGAACATATCAGTATATTTTTGTGAACCTTCAACCTCCATATCCCCTTCCTCTTTGATGGTAAATGTTGAGATTGTTTGCTTTTGGTTTTGCCTTGGATACTGGGGAGAATTCAGTCAAGCTTCCTTAGATACAGTGGACCAACTTTTGCAAAATGCTTGTAGTGCCATGTTCATTATCCTTGGCCCCAACCATTTTCAACCGCATGTCCATTTTTCTACCCAAGGTCATTTTCTGAAGTAGCTGTGGTATTCTTTCTGTACCTTTTGTAATGCCAGGAAACTAAAGAAATTAAAAGAAATATTCAACAAATAGCTGATTGAAGTTGCTGTGAAAATACTGGATCTCCTACCCAGTTAGGTAGGAAAACTTTGATTCCTGCTTTGGAGCATGTTTCTGAAGGGCACAAGGTGGTAGCTGTTTGAAAAGTACTCTTTCTAGTGATGATCTTTCCTCTCTTTTTTTCACACTTCATTTTAATTCTTCACACCTCCAAATAAAAGTGCACACTTGAATCTTTATCTCAGGATTGGCTTTTGGTGAGCCCCAAATAAAACAATATCCAAATGGGTGAGATGGGATGATCATAAAGGAGGTAGGCTAGCAATAATAAAAACAGCTAATCTTTATGTATGATCAGATTTTGAATTCCTCTACAGTAAAGAATGATTAAATCTTACTATTCCTAATATCTAACGTGTATAGCATGCTCAATAATATTATAGCATATAGTATGTCACACTTTTTTTCCAATAACTCAACAATCCCACTCAGTAGCTAGTACTGCTGCTTATTGTTTGAGTAAATTAAAGATCAAATCATTTATATGAATTGCCCCAAGATACATAGTAATTGTGCTCAGCTTGTAACGAGACTTCAGACTTCACCCTCTACTTGTCTGTCACTGATACTGGTTGATCCTCTTGACTTGTCTGGTGGATTTAGTGGACCTCAGCTAGGAATACTTTGAGTGAGCATTGTAGCACCATGCTTTTTATCAACTTATGCCTGATTAAGTACAATGAAGTATGTTATTTATTTCTGTTCCTTGTTAGTATCCTAGTATGTGTCACTAGTCTCATACTGTAGTTTCTGTTGCTTTGCTTCTCACCCTCTCCTCTTTGCAAGTCATGATCTCACCTAGATTTAGCCTCTGACCTATGTTATAGTTCCCTAACAAGTACTCCTCATCCATGCAGTGCCAAGACTCTGGAACTAGTAAGAAGAGGTACTTCTCTATTCAGGGAATCACTCCAGGTTTTATGTCTTCCCTCAGTTTTCCTGCTTTTTGAATCTTTTGCTTAGACTATTATTTGCCTGTTCTTCAATTAGGGCAATTTTACTTTTGAAAAACTGTTTCCCCTTAAAGACACATTATCAGGTTTTGGTCAAGCTAACTGAAAGAAAATTTCTGGATTAGAATTTATTTTCATTGTTTATTAAACCATGAATGTGGGGTCCTAGGAAATACTTAAAATTCTCTAAGCTTCAGTTTCCTGAACCATGGAATACAGATGATAATGAAAATATCCACCCATTAAAAAAATAGTAACCACAGGTTGTTTTGAAGATCAAATGAAATAATCCATGCAAATTACCTGGCATATTGCAAACACACAATTATTATTTACATACCATTATTGGCTGCATATTCTGTATGTAACACCCTTGCCCTCACTTTCATAAGCCCAATTTGGATTCCAGGACACCAAAGTCCATCATTGATAGGGTGATCTGGGACCTCAGTTATCTAGAAATGGAATTTAGATTACTTTTTTTCTTCTTCAGGATTAATGGGGACTCTGAGATTTACAATTCCTCAACTAAAAGGCATGCATTTTTCATGAGAACAGTCTAGGAAGAAAGCCCATTTGTGACCGGGAAGCCTCAAGATGGTAGAAACCATTTGCCTCCATGTAAAAGCCAAGCTGTTTATCTATCACAAGACTGTGCTAAATGCTCTGTGTAGGTTAAACAGCACATTCTGTACATGAAGGTGGCAGATACATTGATAAACACATACATGCACATGTGTTCATATCCAATGACTGAAAATAAGAAGGGCAGAACTTGTCTAAATTAATTAAAGACTGCAAGGATGCTTTAAGTAAAAGTCATCTGCTATATGGTAAGCTATGGGTGCAATATTGATTTCTTATTTGCAATCATGTTATGTTTAAAGTGGATAACATATCAGGCTATGAGACTGTGATCTGAACTAAAATTTTGAGTGCCAAGTCTGACAAATGATTTTTCTAACTCTAGTATTCATACATTTGTAAATTAAAAAATACTTATCCATGTGGCTATATATCTAACGAACTGTCTACTAAAGAATATAAATATGTGACAATGGGGAAAAATCCCACAAATGCCAACACCACAATAGAAAATCTTAAGCAATGCTGCCTTAATTTCCTTTTCCAGGCCTTTGTGCAGTGAAGGTCATTTTCCAGCTCACAGACACTTTATAAATACAATGATTTCAGAAGAAAATCCCTATATGATGCGATAAACTCTAGTCCTAGGGAAGACCAAAGGTTTGGTAACACAATTGGAGTTCGTAGGAATGTTGTTTTGTTTTGTTTTCTTCCAGCATCTTGTTACCAATCAAGATGGAGTCACAATTACTCCTTAGGAAAGTGTTCCGCTGGGTGGGAGAAGCTTGCCTTTCAGTCTGTTTTTTGACAGCCTCTTAATAAACTGTCCTCAAGATGGCGCCACGTGCTCAGCTATGTCAAGGCTTGCATCATCTGATTCCTTCTGAAACCAAGTTCCTAACTGCTACACAGGTTTACAAAAGGATCTCTAAGAAATACTTCCTTGAAATGATATTCTTATATTAAAGCGTAAAGATTAAGCAAAGTCTCGAGGAATAGCCTGATTAGATCTTTTGTTTTGTTTTGTTTTTTCAAGTTAGGAGATGAATACAGGGGGAAAAAAAGTGAAAGCTGTTTGAGTTAGGTCAGTGTCACAGTCTGGAGACTGCAGTCCACTCCTGACCTGTTTCTTCTCCTTTGTTCCCTATTTCAGCCAGTGGTACTACTGTCCATAGAATTGTGAGAGCCAGAAATTTGAATCACGCCTTTGGTCCTTCTCTCTACTTTGAATTTCTCTACCAGCAATCTCACATCCCCACCCTACTGTAAATTTCTTTCAGGCGTGTACACATTTCTCCACTTCCTATTATCATTAAAGTCCAAAAGCACCATCACCTCCCTGCACTACTGTAATGTTTCCTCTTTATCTCAGCTTGTCCCCCTTGATTTACTCTCCACTCTACATTAGAATGATCCTTCAGAAAATAGACCCAATTATTCATGTCTCTGTTTATCATCTCCTGTGGCTCCCTAGTGCTCTCAGATAAAGTCTGAACACTTCCATAGCCTCATAACATTTATATATGTATACATAGATATACACATAAATATATATGTATATGTATATATACACGTATATGTATAGCTATACACGTATATGTATATATGTATGCATATAAATGTTATGAGGCTATGGTGTGTATATATATATTTTTTCATATCTTTGTATTCCCCGGGGATCACCCACCACATTCCATCCCTCACCTCTTCCTCCCTTCTCCCCTCCACCCCCTTGTGTACTTTAGTTTGGTTGTTAGCTAAAGTACCTTGTGTACTTTAGTTTGCCAAGATATATAAGGATATCCATAATTACATGACTTTTCCTCCTAACCTTTTGCTTGTTTTTCCTATTTATAATATTTTTAATGTCACTTTTTTGTCTTTTAGAAGACCTGCACATCTCAAGCTTCGATTTGAGATATATTTCTTTTGGTCTTAGTCATAGTAGTTTCTTTTTCAATTTCTGGTATAATCATCTCAGAGCTGTTAGTACTATTTGTACTTATTGCTCCTGCTTGTGCCCCCAGCAACTGCAGCAATTCACCCCTCCCTCCATGCCCTGTGCCATTACCACCACCTTCCACTTAATATCCTGCTGTCCTATCCTGTAGGTTTCAGTATAAACACCATTTCCTCTTGGAAGGAAATTCCTAGAGTACATTAGCACCCAACCCTGTGATACAGTGGTATCCTGCTTGCACTTTCCTGCTTTTAATAATCATCTCACTTTTATGCAATTACATATTTTTCTCTGATAGTTTATGACTATTATGAAAGCAAGGACAGTGTCCTTATTCATCCATCTTATGATGACTTATAAGGCCTTCTATATCTTGCCTGCTCATTTTTTTTTTTTTTTTTGAGACTAGGTCTCGCTATTTTTGCCTGTAGAACCGCAGGCTCTTGTTGCCCGAGGTACCACAGACTCAAGCAATCCCCAGCCTCAGATTCCCAGGTAGCTGGGATTACAGGAGTGTGCCACCACGCCCAGCTATTTTTTGGAACTAGGTCTCGCTAGGGCCCCAGGCGGGACTCGAACAGCGATCCCTAGCTCCAGCCACTTCATAGGCTGAAGCTTACAAGCACGAGCTTGCCTGCTCATTTGGTGAAATTGACAGCTTTACAGTACAGTTCAAGTGGAAAAAGGACATCAAAAAGGGGAAAGGGCAAGACACATTTTACAATTCATTTGAAAATTTGTAAATCCTGCCCCAAAGTACAGAATTTGGAGAGGGTACAGGAGGAAGTAGAAGTCATCATTTGGGTGTTTCTACTTTGCCTCTTCTCCACACACACAAATTTAAACTCCAGGATCTTTTCAATTGACTGCTCATTCTTCAGTATTCCCTCAAAGTATGAAGTACTTTTTCCTCAATGCTTGGCTTCAAAATTACCAAATAAAATTGGAATTAAAAGATGAGAATTTAAAATTAAAAAAATTCAGCATTCAGCATTTTTTTAATCCCTAAATAAGATTATATTTGGTCTTGGACCCATTTCATCTTGGAGATGGTTGCCCTGTACCTTGACCAGAATAGATTATTTTTTATGATACCCAATCTTGACTCAAAAGCACACTGAAGAAGGGAAGGCTAAATTCTAGAAAAATTTGCCAACCTGGGTCCATATGGAAAACCTTTCCATTATGTACTGTTGTTTTATTTTAAACCACAGAAGGTAAAATAACATTCTGATCTATTTTCATAATGTTAAGTCCACAGATGTGAACAAATAACAGTTGATCTCCTCAAAATATGTTCTATTGAATGCTATTGTTGGTCTAATATATTAGGTATTTCAAAGTTAAAGAGATTTTTTTTTCTATTGGAGACGTAATCTGCTCTGGTCTCTGAGCATCCCTGTGTATTTTACTGCTGATATTGAAAAATCCTGAGCACCTTTCCTGGGCCATTACTCATGGCTGTGTTTCAATGAGTAAGCTTGCAACAGAGAGCCTCCAGGAATGAGGGAAACTCTTTTTCAAGGGCAACAACAGACTTGCAAGGAAAGAGGTGGATTCCCCAAGCTAGGAAGTGAATTCCTTGATTCTAGAAAGATTTCCCTTCTCAAGCCGGGCACAGTGGCTCGTGCCTGTAAGCTTTAGCCTATGAAGCGGCTGGGGCTAGGGATCATGGCTTAAGTCCCATGCTTGACTTGCATGGCTCAAGTGTTGCTTGGGGCAACACAGCAAGAACTAGTCCCTCAAAAATAGCTAGTGTGGTGGCACGCACCTGTAATCCCAGTGACCTGGGAAGCTTGAGGCTGAGAATTGCCTGAGTCCGTGGTACCATGGGCAACTTGAACCTGCGGTTCCTTGGCCAAAAATAGCAAGATCTAGTCTCAAAAACAACAACAACAACAAAAAGATTTCCTTTCTCAAGTACATCTCTTAATATGGCCAGTGTTGTGATTCACATTCCCCACCACATGAATTATTTCTTTGGTAAAACACATTCTTTCCTGAAGTTTCCTATTAAAACACAAGCATGTTACCTGGAGGTGTGATACATGAAAATATTAATGCTTTGAAATTGATTAATACCTTCACATACAGTAGATTCAGAGTGTGGACTCTGAGGGAGTACTGAAGAATGAGGAGTCAATTTGAAAAGGTCCTGGAGTTAAACTTGTGGAGAAGAGGCAGAGTAGAAACACCCAAGTGATGACTCCTACTTCCTCCTGTACCCTCTCCAAATTCTGTACTTGGGAGCAGGATTTACAAATTTTCAAATGAATTGTGAAATATGTCTTGCCCTTTTCACTTTTGGTGTCCTTTTTCCACTTGAACTGTACTGTAAATCTGTCAATCTCACCAAATGAACAGGTTAAATTTGAATATTTTTCAAAGGATATCTTGAGTCAGCAGCATTTTAGAGAGCAGGGGAAGAATTGAAATCATTGATTCTCTGGCAGGTACCTTCAAAAGAAAGCTCTCCATTCCCTTAAGGATATCTTTGGAGCACTCCAAACCAAACAGAGCTTGGACCTGGGTCCTGAACTTCTTGACTCTCGAATATCACTCTGGCCGGTCTGCTGATTTTGTTTATTACTTTATTTTATGTGTTTGGTTTATAATATTTTTAAGCAGGAAAACACTAGGTTAAGCTCAAGTGTTTTTTCCATTATGACAATTTTTGCTTGCAAACAATGCATATTCTAATATACTTTCTTGAATCACAGCTCTTCTAGAAGCTGTTTATCACAGTTTCTTAAATTGTACATGATTTTGCTATGTTCTCATCACCATTTGGGAAAAGTTATTCAGAGAGAATGAACTAAGAGTTTTTGAGTTTGCTGCCTTAAAACACACACACACACACACACACACACACAATAAAGTTGTGTGTATTCATTTGGAGTGCAGGACATTGTGCTAACAGAGACTTTTTTCCCATAAAAAAAAGAAGTCTCTCCCTGAGGTGCTTACAATGAGTTCTACACACATCAGGTTTTATGCCAGAGGGAAGGCCAGCACCATGTTATCCTGCAATGGCATTTCAAACATCACCACGCCAGATGGGTTATTACAAGAAATATGTAAAATGTTCCAGAACAGCCAATTAAATTTCTTTGTGTGTTATAAACAGATCTAACATAATATATTCTCTCTGGAAGAAAGTATTCCTGGAACACCCAACTGTCAGTTCTGATGTCATTTTCAGGGTCATTTTCCTTCATAGAAAGTCTCTAAAAAGTCATTGGGAAAGCTTGACCCTGACACATGGGCATTGTCTAAAGTGCTTGGTCGGGTGGGTCTAAATGAATTCTAAGTCCTCAGGACTTGTGAATCATCTTTTTAACATAATGCTTTTCTGGATTACTATCTGGTGAAGTTTCAAAATACTGAGAAATAAGTGGTACTGCACAGAGATTCATCAAATATCAGAATCAAAATTCATAAGCAAACTGAAAAGTAAGACTGTCTAAAAGATACTTTCATGTCTGATTGTAGATGAGGCATGCCTTTAGCTCCATATACTTGACATTGCATGGCTTTAGCCCTACCCTGGATTTAATGGCATTTTCTTGCATAGGAAGGTTATGAAACATTCAATATCATCAATGCATTGTCATTGAATCCGGAATAAATCATCCATTCACCAAGTATCACCACCCCCAATAGAAAATGATGCTTTTATTTTACCTTCAAGGTCTGAACAGAACTTTTATTGAAAACTCTTTATATTGAACAAATATAGCAAAATATTTTAGCAGTGGACAGTTTCTATTGATTTATTTCATTTTCTTTAGAAGGTTTTTTTTAAGAGATTTTTGTCTACTCTGCATTGAGAATTAGCAGACAAAATAGGAGTTGCTGTTCAAGTGCCACTAATGTTGCATTTCTAGAGCACAGTGTTCCTGATGCTTCTTGCTGATTAGCTCTTTAAATAACCCCTCTTGCTGGTGCCCAAGACACCTTGTTTAGCTCAAACCTATTATTGTTATAGGTTCTGTCCACTCTCATTTGCAACTCTTATTTGTTTGTTTCTGCTGTCATTTCCATATCTCTGTATTTTAGGAGTACAATCCACATGTCCAGATGTGCACGTTTCACTATCCCTCTACTGAAACCAAAACCAGATCCCACTGCCTTTGTGGTATCTCTTTCCTACCCCCATTCTCTCTTTCCTGCCCCCTTTTCCTCATGTAACCAGTATTTTCCAAAAGTCTAAGAATTATTCTTGCTATGCTTTGTCAGTTCATGTTTTTCAGATATTTAAGTTCTACAAATGAGTGTACCAATCCCACAACTGTTTTACTTTCTGACTGGTAGATTTTAAGGTAATTATGTTAAATGTTTAAATTCACCTTACTCTTTACTGGTGGTTCCCAAGTGTATTCTGTGGCCTTCTTGTCTTTGATTATGTTCCATCTTCGATGTGTTGATGCCCAGTCCATGTTCCCTGGGCCCCTGCTATTTGTAGTATGTGCAGGCCAGATCTTTAGCTAGCAACGCCTACTTCTCAATATAGAGCCTGTCCTGCCATGTGCCGGGGTACAACTCTCACCAGTGACTAACACAGATGGTGTTCACAACATTAAGTAGCTGATTATTTTTTTTTGTTACCAACAGCGCAATAAAATTGAAAGTAAATAAAAGAATTGTGTATATATATCACAGCCTCCTCATCCTAAAGTGAATACTTCTGAGGCATACATTCTACAGTGACACAAGGATTTCTCCAGTAATCTTAAGTGTCAGTTAATCATACTGGTAACTGCCTGACTCTCCATTCCCTCACCTGTTTTCTGGAATAACTTCCCACATAACTACTTGCTTTTTGACTCAGGGTCAGCTTTTAGGGAATACAAGTTGAGATATAATTCCCAGACCCAATATTCTGGATTTCTATGTATCTTAGGATAAGGCTAAGAATTAGGTATATTTTTGCTTTCACATTATAGGTGTTCTTTTATTGTATCTGTGTCTCCTGTTATACTAAAATGCCAGTGATTTCTAAGACTGTGTTTCCAGGGCAGGATTCTCTCTTTCAATATTTGAACAAGTATATTGAATGAGCTGTTGTCACTTAGATAGAGCTACACCCATCATACTGAGCATAAACAATATTTAACCACCAAATTTTCTCGTAACCTTGTTCCACTTCCAGGCTTCTCCACATCATTCACCCAATTGCTTTAAGTTAGAAATAGAAAATCCTTGACAACTCTTATTTACCCCAATATCAAAACAAGCATTTGTTCAGCTAAAGTAATAAACAACTCAATTTATATGTCTTTATTAACAGCAACTTAAATAACAATGCTTAATTTTTTTCTCACATAACAGTAGATTCAAGTTAAGTGACTGTGGTACTCATTCTATAGTTTAAAAATACCCAGAAATATTACTGTGATTTTGTTGTTGTTCCTCAGTGAGATCAAGACAAAATTGCATCATTTTCTTTTTCAAGGGAAATAGAGGTATAAAGGAGCAATAGTGGCCATGAGTTCCTTTCACCAGGAAATAAAGTTTCCCCTAAGGAACATTGCAAAAGACATCTCTAGGTACCTCATTTGTCAGAGCAGAACAGGTAACTACCCCAGCTACTTAGGGAACTGAGAAAACAGGGAACAAAACTGCTATACTGAGATTATCTCAGTCAAGATCCACTAACTCAAAAGGAGCGCTTTGGCACCTCAAAAAACAAGAATTACTTGGTAGCAAAAAAGTAAATGTAGATATTGATTAATGTATAGCAGATGTGACAAACTCCATCCTCCTTCAAATCAAACATTCATTTCAATCTTCGCTATCACTTACGAACTCCAAAACTATCATCTATGCTCAGAACTACAGCAACAGACTCTTGATGACTGTTCCTTGGCAAACACTAAGTTCTCTCCACTGCTTATCTTCTCCTCCCTACTTAGTGAGAGACCTGGACACAGGTTGAGAGATGAGCTATAAGATAAAAAGAACATTATCTATCTAAACCCCATGGCACACTAGAAGGTGGTCAATAGGAAGTCTCTCACCTGTGACACAGTCTCCTAACCTCTTTGGAATGTCTCGGGAGACTTATGGTTAATAGATAATGATGATTCATTCCCCCCTCCATAGGTAGATTCCTATGCTATTACCCTTTTACCTCCTGTTCATCACATACACTTCTGGAATCAAGTTTCATCTTTCTTGCTAGATCATTGTGATTATTTCCTTGCCAAGATATATAAGGATATCCATAATTGCATTAAATTGGAGCCATTCAGAACATGTTCTGTGGTCCCCAGTCTGTGAGTTGACAGCTCTCCAATTAATATCAACCTCTTCCATCCAATTCTTCTTCCTTCCCACACGGGACTCCTAACACTTAGTATTAGCGTCACTAAACAGTTCCCTCCACTTACCCACTTTCAGCTAACTCCTCACCCTTTAGGACTTTCTCTTATTCTTCCCATGACATTTCTTGTCTCTGGTCTAAGGTAGGTATACTTCATGTGTTCCCAAATCATATATTTGTATTATGTAAATGCTCATATAATGCAATGGTGTCTTATTGTCTTATTATACAATTGTCATGCCATTAAAGTTTCCTTAAAGCATTTGTTTTTTTTCGCATCCAGTGCCAATCATGAAGCACAATATCTTGCACATATTATATCAATTAGTGCTTAATTGAATAAAGATTGATTAAAGAATATTTGCATATTGTTGTAATTAGGAAAGCTAGGTAGTAATTCTATAGATATTTAGAAGGAAATAATAAGATATAGTATTACAACATTATTGAGAATATGGAGTCTGGATCCCTGTAATCCTGTTCTATAGGGTTAACTTGACCTTCAGCTAGCGAATATCTGTGTAAATGGCCTCATTGTAAAATGTAGAAAATAGCAATACTTGAAATGATCTTATAAGAATTTCAAAATTTAACACTTGCAGTTCTAAGTAATGTACACAACAGTACCTGACACACAACAGATGTCTTAAAAAGATATCTGTATACCATGGCCACGGCTGCATTATTCACAAAAGTTAAAATATGGAAATAACCCAATGTCCATTGATGAATGAATGGATAAACAAAATCACATCATACACACACTGAAATCTTGCTCAGATTTCAAAGGAAGAAAATTCTGATACATGGATTAACTTGAGAACTTTGCCATAAATGAAATAGGTCAGTCACAAAAAAAAATACTCTGTGACTGGAACAAGGACAGCCTCTTCAATAAATGGTGCTGAGAAAACTGGACCAAGACATGCAAAAAAAAAAAAAAATGAACCAAGGAACATCCTTAACACCTTGTACAAAAACCAACTCAAGATGGATAAAAGACTTGGATGTAAGACTGGAAACCATAATATACATAGAAGAAAACCTGGGCAAAACCCTCCATGACATACAATTCAGAAATTCATTTCTGGATACATCTATAGCAGATAAAAAAATGAAAGAAAGGAAAGGACAAACATATGGAACTACATAAAACTAAAAAGCTTCTGTACAGCAAAAAAGACAATAGAGAAAACAAAAATAAACCCAACTGAATGTGAAAAAAAATTTGCCCTCCACAAGTGTGATAAAGGTCTGATAACAAAAATACATAAAGAACTCACACAACTTAAAATCCGGTAAAAAAAAGGGGAGAAGAACTAAAAAGACACTAATCCAAAGAGGAAATGCAAACGGCCAACTGGCACATGAAAAAATGGCTCAATGTCACTAGCAATCAGGGAAATGCAAATCAAAACCACAATGAGACACCACCTTACACCAGTAAGAATGGCCCACATCCAAAAAATGGACAACACCAAGTGCTGGCATGGTTGTGGAGAGAAAGAAACACTCTTACAATGCTGGTAGAAATTTAAACTGGTTCAGCCACTATGGAAAGCTGTGTGGAGGACTCTCAAGTTAACGAAAATGGAACTACCATTTAACCCAGCAATTGCTCTTCTGGGAGTCTACCCAAAGTAGACCTCAGTGTTTGTACAAAGGGACACATGTCCCAGATGTTTACCACAGTGCTATTTATAATTGCAAGGACATAGAAACAACCCAAATGCCCCAAGACAGATGACTGGATGAAAAAGATGTGGTATATATATATATATATACACACAATGAAATATTATGCATCAATTAAAAACAACAAATTTGATGATTTTATGGTAACAAGACAGATGACTGGATGAAAAAGATGTGGTATATATACACAATGAAATATTATGCATCAATTAAAAATAACAAATTTGACAATTTTATGGTAACATGGATGTACCTAGAAGAAATCATATTGACAAAAACAAGTCAGAATGAAAAAGACAGAAACCAGATGGTTTCATTAATATCTGGACAACCAAACAAAAGTACACAACTCTGTTTGGGGGGGGTGGGAGGGGACCAGTTGGAGAAGCCAGGGAGGGGAGGTGGTGGGTGGCAATGATGTGAAATATATATATATATATAAATTTTTTTTAAAAAGAAACTTTAAAATGTATTTCGTAGCCGGACACAGTGGTGGGTGCCTGTAAGCATCAGCTTATTTAAAAAAAACAATAACAAAAAACTGTGTGATACCTCCTATGAGGTATCTAAAATAGTCAAAATTAGAGATAGAAAATAGCATGGTGATTGCCAGGGAATAGAAAGGGAGAACAGAGAATTATTATGTGGAGGTGGATGGCTGATGATGATTGTACAACACTATGAATGTACTTAATGTCAAGAAATTGTGACTTAAAAATGGCTAACATGGCCACTTTTATGGTATGGACATCTTACCACGTATCATAAGAAACTGGAAATTAAATTTGAAAAGGTTATCATTTAATGCAGTCAGGAATTAAAGATGGGACATAAGATGGGGTGAAAGAAATAGAGAGGAAAAAGTGTTGATTTCAAGAATATGAGGCATGTGATTAACAAGAACTGATTAGTGAGTTATTTTCTTCAATAAGAGGAAAAATTAGAGGTCAAACTTTGTCTGAGGTTTCTAACATGAACAACTAAGTTGGACAGTGATGATATTCATTGAGATATTAAATAAAGAGGAGACATAGATTTTACAGAGTGTAAGTCTGGGTAAATAAGGGATTCACCTTCAGATTTGTTGATTTTCAGGCACTTACAGTGTATCTATGGGGAATGGTCTGACGAGTAGGTTCTAATTTGTGAAAACATGGAGGATAATTAAAATGTTATACGTGGGTGATATCCAACAGTCTGCATGAATGGTTGTAGTTCATCTGCCAGCACATTTCCTATAGCATTTTTGAGAATTTTGTACTTTGTCACCCATAGTCTATGTGGTTAGGAAAGACTCTCTCTTTGGTCCCAAAGATAGAACATAAAACACAGGTCTAAGTCAAGCGGAGGATCACTTATACCTTGCCACAATGATTGGGGTCTAGAAGTTGCAGCCTCAATCAGTTAAATAAGTTGAATTTAGGAACTTATATAAGGAGATATCATTAAAAAAAAAAACTATTCTGTTCCACCCAATGGAGAAGAATCTGAAAATAAATATGAACTATAACTATTGCCGTCATTATGTGACATCCAAGAAGGAAAACAATATGGATTTGAGATGAAGAAAAACTGAGTTATTTTTGTCATTTCAGCACAAATCCAGTCATGCCTAAAGAAAGACCTAATACTGACCATCTCAGTCTGTGCTCCAACGAGATGCTTTCACCCTCCTTGAGTCAGCTGAGTCAAGTTTGATGTAGATGCATTACAATGAATATAGACTTTCTTTTTCACTTTGTATGATTTTAATCCTTAGGAACGTTTTATCTTTTGCACTTCCAGTGCTGTGAAATATCGTTGTGGTTTGCGTTAATATGGTGTGAATATTTTGCCAGCATCACTTGCTCTGGAACAGCTACATCCCTTTTGTCACCACCACTTTCCTCATTTATGTTGGTAGATTTTCCTTAAGGAAACTGGTAGCAACATGTCTACACAATCTCTTGATCCATGCCAGTTCCGACAATCCCACAGTCAACTATTTGCTCTATCACTCCATGTATGTTTAATCTTACAAAGTCATGCCAATTTCTGAAATAAAATCAAACTTTACCAACAGTCAATGATTCCCCTTCATTTTGCTAATAATTATGGTTTCTTTCAAGGAAGCAACCTGTTTCAATGTTTGACCTAAATGCTAGTTAAACTAGCATTTTTTCATTTTATTTTTCAGTGCAAGGTAGAGGTAAGTGGTCCATTTCCCCCATAAGGGACTATGTTCTGAGTGCAATATAAATCAAATAATATTGATACCATTTTAAAGTGTCAGTGACTTTCAGTACAGTACATAATCCTTGTCTATTGTCAAAATATTTTCATCAAAAACTCTGGACCCATTAGTCTTCCTAATGGGTCTTTCTAACTTTAGAAACCACTAAACTACCTTCTCTCTCTATGGATTTGCCAATTATTCAGGGTATTTCTTATAAGTGAAATTATAAGGCATATGCCTTTTTGTTTTCAACTGTCTTTTCACTTAATATAATACTGCCCATCACTTTACCCATCTAACTACTTATGCATTATATAGCTGAATAATATCCTTATCAATTGATACATATTTATCCATCCATCAGGTGGTAAGCATTCGAATTGTTTTACTTTTTTGGTTATGAATAATGCTGTAATAAGCAAATTTTTGTTTAAGTATGTTTTCAGTTCTCCTGTGGATATACCAAAGAGAATAATTGCAGAACCATATGATTTTGATAAACTGAGAAACTTTTTTCTATAATGGCTGTACCTTTTTGTATTTCTACCAGCAAATGTAAAGGTTCTTTCACTTTTTTAAAAAAAATCTCTTATGTGATTATTTTCTCTCACTTTATTCTGTATATCTAATTTTTCATTTTATTTCACCAGGCAGATTTCTTTCCTACATCTTTGACTTCCTTATCTCTCATTTGTTAAATTACCTCCTAACTATGCAAATAATAATTTTTCTTCATATTGCAAGTCATTTATGACTTTCTTATCTGCATCATATACAATTTATTTAAACTATACAGAGCAAAATATATCACATATTCTAAGTTATTTGTCAAAAAACATTTTAGAAGTTGGTTAAATATAGGTAAGAACCCTGGCTTTAATTACCTTCCCTTTCTCTTCAATTATATTTATTCAATCCAATTTAATAGTTTTTGGATGAAAGTCTGTGATCATAAATTTAGTTCAGGTGTTACAACATGGTGCAATTTTTCTTTAACTTTTGAAGAAATATCTTAATTATGGTCCATTTCATTGAACCCTTAGAATCTTTACTGAGGTGTACAGTTCCCTACATTTTCCTTGAATTTATTTCCTTTCCTCTGGTATATATGAACCTCTTCAATGCATCTAGGGTGTCTGTCACTTCCTACATTTTACACCTATCAACATAATGCAACTGATGTAGTGGACCAGCATCAAGTTCTAAAGAACAGTGAAATGGGAAATGTCCTTGAAGACTAAATTATTGCTCAAAGTAAAGAGCTGCGCATGTGAAAAACAGAATATGTCAAAGTAAACTGCTCTCTATTTATTGGGATAAAGAAAATTGTCAGAACAATAACTGAATTATAGGCATCAGAGCTGTGCTGACTTATGTGGCTAAGGAGGTCATGTGGAATAGCATCTGTATTTAAAAGCACCACTTGTTTAAACTTACAGTAATCCACTGACTTGCTCCAAGATACATCAGTCATCTGTATAAGCCAAAGAAAAAATTGTTCTAATAAGAATCTGACAGAAATCTCTACCATTATTTGTTAGCATATAGGCTATTTTATTGAAAAGAGATCTAAAATGATAAATTAAATTAATTTCTCAGTAAATGAAATTTCTTGCATAAGCAGATGATAGTGGTAATATCAATGATATATTTCTTCTGTCTTGTTCTCCCACTATCTGTACAGTGGTGCACTGGTCTGCATTCCAGTTAGCAAAAGGGAAGAAAGAAAATAGACACATTGCTTCACTTTAATGGTAAGATCTAGAAATTGCTCTCATCACATCTCTCACTCACATCTCATTGACAAAATGTAGTCATATCTCCATACATTACTACAATATGGTGGGGGAAAATGGACTTTATTTTCTGAGTGGCTATTTTCCTAGCTAAAAATTGGAGATACTTCTGTAAGAGGAAAGAGGATCACAGCCACTGAGGGGAAACTATTAGCTGCTGTCATATCACCTTATACCTTTCAAACCTGAAATATTGAACTGATCTCCGCAGTTCCCCTAGAGTGCAGCTTTACTTTGACTAAGGCCAGAAAATTCAACATGTTGTATTTAATCTTTTGTTGCATAATAACCCTTGTTATTTGGGGTTTAGGGGATTACCCTGAATATTCAGTCAAATCTATGCACAAGAAACCTGCAAAAAAAAAAACCCCACATAATCTGTATTTGTAGATCCACAGATGCCATTTCGGAAGAATCAGGCCACAAAATATAATTTTCATGTCATCTTTAGAAGTTCACATTTTGCCAGGGAGTTCATAATGACATCCTGACTATGTTACCTTGAAGCAAAGGTCAGTAATTCAGGAAAGATTTAACTATTTCCTACTATATATCTATCATCATCTATCTACCTACCTACCTACCTATCTACGTACCTACCTATCTATCTATGTACCTATGTATGTATGTATGTATGTATGTATCTATCATCTATCTTATCTATCTATCTATCTATCTATCTATCTATCTATCTATCTATCTATCTATCTATCTATCTATCTATCTATCTATCTATCTATCTATCTATCTATCTATCTATCTATCTATCTATCTATCTATCATCTATTCTGTCATCACTCAAAAATAACCAAAGTGAATTTATGGGAAGGTAAAACTTAATTGATCTAGTTGGACTCTAGTTGGGAAAAAGATCGCAAGATGGAACAGAAAGGGAGGCAAATGGGGGCTATTACTAGGTATGTATGTATATTCAGGACTAAGAAATAGTGATATTTAATGTAAAATATATCCCTGAAGACCACATCTAGTGCACTTTTTGTAAAAGACAATTAGTACAATGCAGTTTGCATAAAACTGACCATAATTATTTACAGAGAAAGAAAAATAAGATGTTTTCCTGCTTTTAAATTATGCATTTGATCATGCATATTAAGTAATATATCTGCTTGCTAACTACCCAACTAGAAATATATATTTATATGGTTGATTGCATGAAATATATGTGTGAATCTATCTTCCCATGTTCAGAAACTGAGATCAACAATAAACTAATTAAATTAATAAAACTTACCAGCTACATTCTTGCCCCTTGCACTTTGCCCTTTCCCCTTCTCCATGTGAAAGCATACTCCTTTGTAAATACATAGATAATGGATATACCATAAAACAAGAACTGAATTGCAATTAAATGAGACTCTACTTTTTCCAAATGAAAATAAAAATCTTCAACTCTCTTTTAAAGTCTAAAGTGGGTCATGCTAAATGAAAATTATACTTTGAAATAGATATATCCAGAGCTAAAACAATTTGAAGCCTTCAAGTAGAACCAATTTTAGTAGAACTCTTGAATAATGAGCTTTCTGTGAAAAAGATTATGCCTATGATGGAGAATAATTTATCTGCATGGTTTCCTTCAACCTGATTGATTTTCATCAGTTCAATTAGTTCACTACAGAATTTGGATGGATGTAACTAACTAAATATTGGTTATCATTCCCTTCATCCTCATTTCAGCAATTTATATTGCTGTTATATTTATTAATATTATTTTTAGATTAATTGAATTGCTATCAAGTTTAAAATTTCATTTGAAGATGCAAAATTAAAGCATTCTTTTACAAAACATAGTTGTAAGTAAATAAAAGGCAGACATTTTTGAGTTAATTAGACTCAATTTTGAGTCCCAGTTCTTCTACTAATTAGCTAGGTGACATTGGTCATGTTGTTTCACGTGCATAAATCTAATTTTCCACAACAATTAAATGAAAATGATAATAGTTAACTCAGTGCACCAAAGTTCTCAAAAGTCATATGCTATTGTTCTATTACCTGCTTTGTAGAGTAGGTAATATTTTTAGACTGTCATTATGTTATGGGTTAATAAGGGTTTGTAATTTTAATTAAATCCAGCATGTCACTTCTGAGAAAATAAATAACATTGACCCAAGGTTGGAAAATTTCATGTTTTTTAGTGGTCATTGGGTAATTTGTGTAAAGCTAGGCTATGATTTGGGGGTAATCTTTCTGAATACCTCTGCAATGTGCATATTTTCTAATTTTATCTCCTTTAAAACCAACCTAATCAAAGTACTATCATCTCTTGTTAAGAAAACTGCAAAACTATCTTTTTACTAAATTTACTAAATTATAGATTAGATAATCTATAGTTAAAATGATTTTCTAAAATTGTACTTATTCAAGTTTCCTTCACTCTGTACCCAATATTTTAATGTTCTTCAGTGGGAATCAGGCTCTAGTTTCTTTTTGTTTTCCTCTTTGCTCTCTCACCTTTTACCATTACACCTTCTTTTGTTAGTGCTACACAGGATATTTTTCAGATGCTTGAATTTCATACTCTCCTCTCATCTTGGGGCTTTTACATATATTTGTTCCTCTGCCTGAAAGACTCTTCCAAGGTAGCCCTCTGCCATTTTTCATTACCTTTCAACTCTGCTTTCTTGGGAAGCTTCCCATTCCAGTCTTCACCAGGTACTTAAGTTCTCAACTCTTATGAACTGATGGGTTTTATTTTCCTTTCCTGAACTGTCAGATGAGGACACACTCACTTGCATATCCTATCAATTTTTTTCTCTCAGTTGATAGGAAGCTTTGAGAAGACAGAATATTATGTTTCTCTTCCCCACGGTGTCCCTAGAATCTTGCAATATCTGGCCTGTAGTGACACTCCATATACATTTACTAAATGCTTCATTACCCAGTGAATCAGGTGTTTCTGAAAGGAGGAAAGTGAGAATGATAATCACTCCAAAAATGAACTGAAACAACAGAGTTTTTCTTATGATCAGTTCTGACTCTACATACCCTCTACAGTACTCCATATACTAACATGAAAATATGTGATTTTCCCCATCAGAATTGGCCAGTTTTGTCTACGTGAAGTCATGTAAAATGGATGCAGAAGTGAACTCAGGAATGAGAATATATATTTGGTTTAATGGAAAGTTGTTTTAAATTATATCTTCTTTCCCAAAGAAAGAAAAAATTTTTTTGAAAAAAAATTCAAGTCTAAGATAAATAAAAAGACCACAAATTTTATGAACCTTTCCCTTCACCATCCAACATCTGAAAGGTTCAGCTAATGATGACTAGAAAGAGAACCTTCTTAGAGACTGCACTATCCTTAACCCCTATATATATGCCACTGCTTCAGGACAAGTCTTAAAAGTTATCAGAGAGACTTAACTACACAGTAGCACCACATACCCAGCTTCCATTCAATTATGCTTCCCTTAACCTTTAGTCATCAAAAATGTTAATATTCCTTTATTTTTTCTTGATATCCATTCATTTTCCTTGATGTCCTGTGAATACACAAGTATTCCAGCAAGGGCCATCAGATTCATTCTCTCTCTGTCTCTCTTCCTTCCTCACTCCCACTCCTCCCTTTCCCCCTCTCTCCTTCCCTCCTTCCTTCCTTCCTTCCTTCCTTCTTTCCTTCCTTCCTTCCTTCCTTCCTTCCCTCTCATCCCCTTCTAACATAAGTACAATTATGAATTATTTTCAACAGTATGCATGAACAAGAAAATTATGAAGGTGCCAAGAGAACCTAGAGTTACTAGAAACATGTCACCAGTGGGAAGAAAACAAGACCATGTAAAGGGTAAGTAAGGGGCACTTGGTTGTAATCTGACTCATTAAATTCCTTATTCTTCAAGGTAAAGAAAAGGAAGTGTATAGAAGCCCGTGTAGTATCAATGAAGAGAGGAAATTTTGTTTCACATCAGGTAACTGTGGTGCCTGACTTCACAGCTTCTCAAAAATGCTATAGTGGAGGGGTGGCTCTTCACACTCATAGCTCTCCCTTTAAAGCTTTTCTAGTCCCTCTTTTTCTTCCAGAATTAGCTTGCCTGCTTACGGAGAAGATAAGTCTGTAAGTATGAGTAATGAAAGAATATGAGACTATCAGACCATCTCACAAAGGAGCAAAGATATCAACAGAGGAAAATAGACTTAACTTATGAAGCTGTTTTTAAACATCTAATCCTATTAGTGGATCCTCTGTTGTAACATCATTGTGAGCAAAATGCCTAGAATTTTGGCAATTTTGTGTTGTATGTGGATGGATGGATGAATGTCTTTAACTATATATTTGTTTATTTCTAGTGCCTAACCTCATAATCAGATTGTCCTGTTTGGGTTCCAAAAGTGACTTGTCACTGAGTGAAGGTAATTTCCTGTGGCAGGTGCTCCCAGCAGGTGACTGCTCAGGTACCTGCATGGAAAGGTAGATGTAGTCAGAGATTTTATTCTAATATGAAATCTGTATTGCAGCCTGAGCCACTACTGGGTGATGTGCCAAAATTCATGTCTGCAGCATGATTTATTATGTGAAAATACCACAGAACTAATCAGTGGAGTTACTAATTAATACAAATCTGCATTTTTGCATAAGCAATTAGTGCAAGGAGAGAGCAGTGAAAAAGGAAGTTCAACTCCTTTAATCTCAATGCCTACTCAAGCGGAAAGACCCACCAGGGCCAAACTCCAAGATCTACATTTGGAATTTCCCCTTTTGATTAGTTAAAGGCATAAAAGGTCAAACTATCAATATTCATGTGAAAATGTATTTGTTAAAGAGGAAACATTTTATTTAAAGAAGGTGAAACTGTAGGAGTCAATTCTCGAATTAAAAAATTTTATTTTTCATCACAGCAAATCTGAATAGCATTCAATAAGGATTCTTAATGCTAATAATAGTACTTGAAAATTATATTAATAACGGGGTGTATGTTTCTAAGATGTTTAAAATTAAGAAAGGCATTGATCTTCTCTGGTTCACATCTCTACTAGGTTTTTCTAGTATATTTTGGATAAATGATGTGTATTATGAGACAATATTTTAAATCTGATATGATTTAGGTAATTGTATGACTCACTAAATCTGCGAAAATAATATTATCTACTCCATTTCCCATTGGTTTAATAGAAATTGAATATACTTGAAGAGTAATTAGGATGATAATGATGGAAAGAGACTTACCAATAAAATGTATGCCCTGTAAAGCAAAAACGTTTTTAGAGACAACTTATTCTTTCTTTGGAGGACGAACAAGAGTTCATTTTGATTTTGAAGTCTTGTGGCAAATAAGAGCAGATTTTAGAACCATAGTTATCTTTTTGAAAGTTCCTTATATCATTTCTTTGTTTCAGTCCCATTAACACTTCCCCCAGTGCTAAACCTGGATATCTAGTTTTCCAGGAAACATTTTGAAAAAAAAAATGTGGAGACGTAAATGCACAAGACTCTCTGAAAGTTATGATGTGATGGTCAGTGACTTCTTAACAGACGATGGACAGGAAAAGCAAAAGCTCCTGGAAGGGGAGTGGTTCGGCGGAATCTAGCGCAAATTTCAGGACTAACAAAATGGGAGTTGTCCACGGTGCTGATACCTAGAAGAAACCATTTCTTCTATAGGATAACTGGGGCTGCTTGAAACTTGCTGATAGGAACTTGTCCTGTCTCCACCCCCAAGCCCCTGCCTCAGCCTTTGTTCAGAAAATGCTCAGCGTGTCTCTGGCAATCGGTCGGTGTGTCTCTACTCTCCTCATCACAGCTGCACCCAGTTACCAGGGATTGTTGTTTGCTTGTTGCTTTCTGTTAAAGCAAAGGTTGGCAAACACCAGGCCCTCTTCAGTTACCTGGCCCGCCATCCACTTTAAACCGCAACCTGTTTTTCAATTGCAGTGAAACAGGTGTGAGCCCTGAGTTTATGCTCCTTACCTGAGAAGACACACACAGGTCTTTGTGCACGCACATACCCACTTAACCTCCCTACAGTGACACAAATCACACACTCCTTCACACACCCGTATGTTCACAAACACATGATCACACTCGCATATATTCACATACACATTGCATTCACATAGTCTCACACATTGCATTCACATAGTCTCACACACGTACATACACTTACAAATGTACACTTGCACACTGAAGCACACTCACACATGCAGCCCGTCTGACGCATGCAGTCCTGAGCAATCATGTCAGTGACCCGTGCCTGCCAACATGCTCCAAGTTGAGTCGATTTTACAGTGTTGTTCTCTATTAGATGGTTTAAGGAGACTCTCACTCCTGACCAGGAATAGAAGACAAAATCCACCCAGAAGCGTGCGGGCATCATGAGGTGAACCCCAGGTCCGGTGGGACTGGAGAATGTAAATGATAAATAAAAAAAGCCCAGACAGGCTAAGCTGGAGAAGCTGGATACTAAATCACTCCCCAAATCACAGCCGCGTCCTCTTCCATCCAATAGCTCTAAGCGATTTGTGGGGTTGGGGGTTGGAATCAATTTTTTTTCCGTTCTCGCAGGTGCAATATGAATCAATTATCTTAATTAAGATTATGCTGCAAGCCCAGGAGATTTGGGGAGGACGGATTTTGCGCTCGGGGCGACGGCGAGGCATTTTAATAGCTTCTCTCTTGCTCTCGGCTCTCCCCCGTCTCCTGCCTGTCGAGCCAGGGCAGCTCCAGCCTCTGGCCGGGACCCTGGCGCCCCACGGCCTCCCTGGAGGCGGAGGCGCAAATCCAGCCCCAGGGCCTCATTCTGGGTAGAACTCGAAATGGCACCCTTCAGCTTCCCAATGGTCTCTGGGCCGCAAGGCCTACGGGGAACCTACAGCTCTCTGATCTACAATCTCAGCACTCTACCATCTCACCAGCTCCTTAGCCCCCCACCACCTTCGGCGCCAGAACGCGCCCAGACCTTGACCTACTCCTGGTAGACGCGGGAAGAGAACGCGGGTCCCCCTCGAGGTCGGCGGGACACTTGATTCTTTCATTGAAGCAAACCTCCCATGCAAGAGCCAGCATCTGTTTCCCCGAGAAACAGGTCACAGCTTGGGACGCGAGCCCGGCCCCTGCTCTTTATCTTGGCCCTGTGAATGCGTCTCACTCCCC
>PVHY01004791.1:45806-90218 GCA_004024945.1 Uropsilus gracilis | reverse complement strand
TCACTTCCTCCCCCCGCCCCTGAAAACCAGAGGCTCCAAGTACTTTCCCCTTTCACAACCTCTTGGTGTTTCATTTTCTCTTCCCCACCTGGGACTTTCAATAGTGTAAAAGAAGAGTACTCTTATTTTGTTTAGGCCTCTGTGTTTTTTAGACCCAGCCAACCACAGCCTAAATTTTATGAACAAATGCACTGCCCATGTTGGGGACAAATGGCCTGCCCATATTGGTGTCACGGGTTCACTTGAGAGTTCAAGCTTGCCTTTAAAAGACACTATAATGTCAAAGGAATATTTGAATAGATAAAAATAGTTATTGACTGAAGAATAAGGTATTTCTACTTTCTGGAGTTTAATGATATACTGGTTTTAATACATTTAAAAATTTTTATAAAAGAATAAAAGCTGATCCAATTCTCTAATTGTTTTAATCACAAGTTTCAATACTATCAAATATTATAATCAATATATTTTAAAATTATAAATCATCTTTTGTTGTTACAGTATGAATCTGATGAATTAAATTTTAATGGTATTAACTGAACAGTACTTATGGAAAGTTTTAATAATTATACAACATTTTTAGCTTTACACATTTCATTTTAAGTTAATGAAATTATTTCATTAACATTTTTTCTATTTTTCTTTTTTTCTATTTCTCTGAATATTGTTTTGTGTATGAAAATTGTCCTAATGAGAAAAATATGGGATATGTTTATACTATTCCCTAGTCTTTACTTTTAAATTAGATAGTAAAGGAACAGTTAATATTTGAAGGCTTTTAAAAAGAAAAGTTATCATGAAAAATTTTCCATGTAATTCATGTATATACAGTAAATTTTACCATTTAATAAAAGTCAAGGGGAGAAATCCCCAAATATATTGTTATCAGGATTTAAGTGCCAATCAGTTACATGAAATTGTAAAACATACTTTATATCCCATTTTACAGTACAGTGTCTTTTGAGATATTAAAGCCAGTTCTTATAGGTACACAGAAAATATCACATATCCTAGCTTGTGTTAATATGCCGTTAATATGTGAATATGCACTATTTACATTGTAGATGATACAATCTATTCATCTACAATTTCAAAAAAAACATGTAAAAAAACCCTCAATGCAATTCTAAAAAAAGATAGCTCTTAATGGACTTTCTGTTCTTCATTCTAAAATTTTGTGTTACTATATTTTACTACCATGAAACTTTATGTCCTTGAAATCCAAATGCTCTAGTTAACACCATAAACCAAGACTCAGACTATTGAGCAAATTTCTGACGTTAAAATATTAAGTCATTTGGTTCAACAACTGTCATCATAATTTTTTTTTTTTTTAGAAAAATATGTGATGGAGATCATGCTTACAGAACATACTCATGATTTCAAGCCCACACAATATTTTAATTCCATAAGGTGTGTGGGTGGCTATTTCAAATTGACATGGTTTTGTGTTATTTTTTACATGCAAAATTATTATCAGATGGAGGGGAAATTAAATATTCTGAATGTGATTAAAAAAAATGTCAGTGTTCTTATATTACCAACTGTTAGCTATTGCTGCAATTGATCCATTTCTGGAAAACATACAATCTTGAAAATATTAGTCTTGACACAAAATAAAAATAGAACTTTATCAAAATACCTGAACAAAAATCCTGTGTTAAATGACTCCATGTAAAAGTAGGAGTAAAACTGAAAAGTGGTGCAAATGTTCATCAAACAATTAACTAAAATATTTTGTAAAATGCACATACTGACTTTAATATGGGTATTTTAAGTTGATCGAATATGTATTTCATTACTGATTATATGTTATATTTTATGATTCAATTTTAATAACAATAAGCATATCATTTTACTGAAAAGCTTACCTTCTCAATCATGAATATTTCACATGATAGGAATTAAGCCCATTTGTCATGAAAGACCAATAATCCAATTATTATCCTGAAATACCAATAACCCAATATATCCTAACGTAGGATAAATTAAATAACTCTCAGTAACCAATAAGATAAGATCACTGATAAAATATATTTGATATTCTATCAGATATTTGTCAGGGTGTAATTTACACATGAAAATGTGAATATTTGTAAATTATAAAAAATGAAGTTTTTAAACTAACTTTTAAAATGTTTTATGAAAGAAGGCTTACATTTTGTAAGCAGAAATCATAACTACTTGTTTACAGCACTCCTCCATGTTGGTGGTTTTTCTTTAATTCTTTTTTTCCATGACCTGATATAGGAATTTATGTCATGGCTTTTTTTTTTTTTAATTTTCCTGAATTGTAACAAAGGAAACCCATTCCTTAATTTCTACTACTTTGGAGTCTATTTACAAAATGTTGTGTTCTCTCTTTTATAAATATTGTTTATAGCTCTGAAATAATTTTCCATTAAGTAGTTTTATTCTATCACCATATTGGATTCTTATATTTCTGATATTAATACCATGTTTTTAAACATTTTCTCCCAATTTACTATAACATAGACAGGAAGCAGGATAGAGCAATCCACTTCCTGCTGTCTCAAGGACTTTGACTAAATCATACCTCATGTCCAATCCAAGATGATTCCTATCACCAGTGCCAACAGCCATCCTAGCTGAAAGTGCCATGGGATAAAGAGTTTCATTCTTTAAACCTTCAGGTATCCATCTATTATCTCCTCATCCTCCCTCCACCAAAACACCATATCTGTATCTATTCACAAGACAACAGAAGGTCTCATCCAAAGTTCTAAACACTGTCCTTTGTCCAATGAGAAACCATCTTTATTCTAATAGCTAATTTGCTGCAGCTGTGAGTGACAGGTGCCAGTGAGATGCACACAAGTTACCATCTCTGAAACACCTTATCCATTTGTATTATCTTTAAAATTAATTTACTGCTGTATGAAACAAAAGATTAAATCCTTTCATTGTGTAACTGCTAATGAACGTGCCTCATGTTCGATTATTAAACATGAAATCTGCTCTTAGAATCGCAGCGTCCATCCTCCAGGAGTGGTGGAAGTGGTCATTGTTGGTATCTCTCATCTAACCCATTTTCTTTTAATTAACCTTTACTTCAGAAAGTCAGTATGCCAATGTTTATGTCCACTTCTCAGGGACAGTTTAATTTCTATGACTAGTGACTGTGGGGCCCATTGTCCCACTTAAGGACAACACTGCAGCACTAACAAAGCTTCACAATTCCCCACAGACTTCATCAGGGATTTTGTTTTGACTCATCACCACCCTTACTTCACTAGTTGCCCATGTATTTGAGACTCCTTGTCAATGTTTTGATATCAAAGTCACTCCCTAGTGAATTCCTGAACTCAAGTTTCTACTTCAAAGTCTGTTTCCTGGAAGCTCAGCTGCACAGTTGCCTATCACAAATCTACACACTGGCAAATGTGCTGCGAACTTTACAATTATTCTTCACCAAGTTAACACCTCTTTTTTTTGGGGGGGGGTAACAGGGCAAGTAACAAACAGAAGGAGCACTGAGTTAAGCAAACAGACTTGTCAACTAGAAATCACTACCATGACTAATGGTAGAAAATGTAGGAATCACTGCCATGAATAAAAAGAACCAATGATGATCATCACACTTTATAACCTAGTATGGAATCAAGTAGCTGATTAGCATTATTGAGAAATCACAGCTAGAGGTACACTCAAAATTATAGTGAAACAATTTATCTAAATCCGAAAGGGGACACCTGATGACAAGAAATAAAGCCCTTATGTGTGACAGGTGATTCTCTATGTGGCTTTTCAAACTGAAATAAAATAAAAATTAGATACAAATTTTCAAAATGTACAAAATAAACAGAAAGGTTCATTGTGATGTTACTCTGAGAGGCATATGCTTACCTGATTTAAAAGAAGGCATGATTTAAGGAGAGCAAGTGTTTATATATTACAGCTTACATAAAAGTCATGTGTGACGAAAATGTCTCTCTGACTTAGCAAGCTGAGGTTTGAAAAATTAAGTAAAGTTTTTATCTAATTGTACATCTTTTGGAAAATTGTATGCAAACCCCCTTGAGTAGAAATGAAGTTTCAGACTGACCAAAATAATCAATGCTTTGATCATCCATGTCCTATAAAGCTGCTTGCTCTGTGGTATTTATCACATGCTAGTTTTGTAAGATTAGGATAAATCAAGGAAGGTATCAAAGTAAGTATCTTTATAATTATAAGCATATCCTGCTGTTCAAAGTAATCAGTCCTATATAACACCTTATCACACTGCAGATTATTTAAGAAGAACTAAGTTTAAAAATTATATTTGTGATTTTTAAAGTTTATTATAATGATACACACAATAAATTGTACATTATAAATACTAGATCTAGAATTCCAGGGGGTTTGCTCGAGTGCATAAATTCTTATAGATTTATTTATTTATTAAAGAGAACAAAACATTCTCTGAAATCTCTTTATAAATCCTCTACTAATTTCATATTATTAGCAGCTAATTTGCATAGCAAATAATTGTTATAATACTAATATAATAGGATTTTGTTTCCAAAGCCCACATTGAATGGGCAATGATAGAAATGTGATACCCTCTAGTATGGTTGCTTAATATATTCCTCATCTGAACTGGTGGCATTCATTGATTGGTCCCTCCATAAACTGGCATCTTTTGTCTAACTACATCTTTCCTGATATTCAATGTTTAAGAGTTAACTGAACAATTTCCCCTGTAGCTGTCATCAAAACGCACTCCTTTCTCATTTTTATCTATTTGCTTCATAAATGAGAGGATTACAAATCTGCTTTTAAGTGAGTACTTTCCCACAAGGCACATTAAACTGTGTATTTATTATTGGGGTCATTTTTTTTTAAATAGAATATAAGTACACAATTTTTATATAACAATGCAGTCATGGTATATGAGCTAAAACATGTTCAAATTGAGACAGTTGTATCAGCTTTATACATTCTTTATTATATCCTGTTGGCATCATGCTTCATTCCTGCCTCCCTAATATAGATATCTATATTTATCCTAATTTTATATCACTGCCATTTAATGAATCACACATCTATATTTTGTCAAAGAGGCTGTTCTTTTTAGGAGGTAAACATAATATTATGCTGTATAGTTTAGGTTATGTTTTAATTAAAGCCAAATTTGATATTTAAATATTGAAATGCAATCCAAAATAAATTATTTCCATTTCAATTAATCTTGATTGCTGAAATCTATTCCTCTTTGATCCAATTTTCTCTTCATTGTCCTGATCAGATATAGGTGAAGTCAGTAACTATCCTCCAAATGATGGACAGTATTGCCCATTACAATCATTAGTGAATCTGATTTTAAAGCTGTCAAAGCCCATCCCCTCCACCCCAATGGCAATTTCTTGTGAGAAACACAATGTAGAAACTACTGTATTTGGAGCCAGAGGGCATTAATTTGAATCCCAGCTTTAACCTCTATTACTTTGGATATATTCATAAATATTTCTTAGCCTTAAGAAATTTACATAGAATGGGGACTATAATAGAGCCTACATATATTAGACTCTTAATATCTTCAGGAAATGTTCTAAACAGTTTACATGAATGTGCCATTTAAATTCCCACAACCAAATGAGATCAGCCTTTTTAAATCCCCATTTTGGAGAAAAGGAAGCTGGAGATAAAATTACCTGCATCTCTGATCCTTAGACTTGCAGAGAAATAAGTTTAGTTAATACAAATTAAAATGTCTCTTTAGGACCAAGAAATACCACATTATGAAAGTTACTGCTTTTATTCCTCCTTCAAATTTATATTTGAATAATTATTTACATATTTAGAGGACTAAAAGTTTCCCTCACTAGACTATCAGTTCTCCAAGAACAGGAACCAAGGCTGAATTTGCTCTTTAGTACTTACTCTAATGTTAAGTGAAATTGAGGCAGTCATCAAAACTCTCCCTAAAAACAAGAGCCCAGGTCCTGATGGTTTTACAAATGAGTTCTACCAAATGTTCAAAGAGGAACTAACACCGGTACTATTAAAGCTCTTTCAAAAAATTGAGAAAGAAGGAAAGCTACCAAATACCTTCTATGAAGCAAACATTACACTAATTCCAAAACCATTAAAGATAGTGCAAAGAAAGAAAACTACAGACCAATCTCCCTAATGAGCACAGATGCAAAAATTCTAAACAAAATCCTGGCAAACCGAATCCAACATTGCATAAAAAGGATCATCCATCCTGACCAAGTGGGATTCATCCCAGGGGCACAGGGATGGTTCATACTACCAAAGGCCATCTACAGATTCAATGCAATTCCAATAAAGATCCCAATGACATATTTTAAAGAGATAGAACAAAAATTACTGAAATTCATATGGAACAACAAAAGACCCCGAATAGCCAAAACCCTTTTGACAAACAGAAGAGAGAACAGAGGTATTACTATTTCAGACTTCAAACTGTACTACAAAGCCATAATACTTAAAACAGCATGGTACTGGTACAAAAACAGACAAACAGACCAATGGATCAGAATTGTATATCCAGAAATAAAACCACACATATACAGTCAATTAATCTTTGACAAAGGGGCAAAAAACATACTCTGGAACAAGGATAGCCTCTTCAGTAAATGGTGCTGGGAAAACTGGATCAAAACTTGTAAAAAAATGGACCAGGATAACACCCTCAAACCCTGTACAAAAATTAACTCAAAATGGATAAAGGACCTGGAAGTGAGACCTGCAACCATAAAATACATAGAAGAAAACCTGGGCAAAACGCTTCATGAATTTCACCTCAGAAATCCATTTGGGGAAACAACTATGGCTGGGAAAAAAATGAAGGAAAACATAAACAGCTGGGACTATATAAAACTAAAAAGTTTCTGTTCAGCAAAAGAGACAATAAACAAAACAAAAAGAAACCCAACTGACTGGGGGAAAATTTTTGCCCTCCAGACAAGTGACAAGGGTCTCATAACAAAGCTCCGTAAAGAGCTCCTACAGCTCAACAAAAACAAAACAAAAAACCCACTCAAAAAATGGGGAGAAGAACTAAAAAGACACTTCACCAAAGAGGAGATACAGATGGCTAATAGGCATATGAAAAAATGCTCCACTTCACTAATAATCAGGGAAATGCAAATTAAAACCACACTGAGATACCATCTTACACCAGTAAGAAGGCCCACATAAATAAAACAGACAACAAATATTGGTGCAGATGTGGAGAAAAAGGAACTCTCTTACACTGCTAGTGGGAGTGCAAACTGGTCCAGCCACTGTGGAATACTGTGTAGAGGACCCTCAAACAATTGAAAGTGGACTTACCATTCGACCCAGCATCCCACTACTAGGAATCTACCCAGAGGACATGAAGACATTAATTCAAAAGGACACATGTACATGCATGTTCATTGCAGCCCTGTTTACAGTTGCAAAGAATTGGAAACAAACCAAATGCCCCCAAACAGATGATTGGCTAAAAATAATGTGGTACATGTACAAGATGGAATACTACGCATCCATCAAGGAGGACAAACACATGTCATTTGCAGCAACCTGGATGGAACTAGAAAGACTCATATTAGCAGAAATAAGTCAAAAAGAAAAAGAGAAGTACAGGATGGTCTCACTTATATGATGAATATAGGGAAAAACAAACAAACAAACAAACAAATAAAAAATGAAAACAACCAATAGGACTGAACCATGGAGCGAGGGGGGGGAACTAGGTGAGGGAGGTGAAAAGCACAAAAGATCAGGATATTTAACAAATGTTAGTGAAGTGGGAAAGCCCCGGGGTAAAACACACACACACATACACACACACACACACACACACACACACATTTAGCAGATATCAGAAGAGAACAACAGGCCAAACAACCAACAACTGAACATCAACTTAACCAACCAACAATTTGCAGAAAAATGGGAGAAGGAGTGACTGAATGGGGGATACAGAGGGGAAATATGAAGGGAGGAGGAGGGTTCAATTAATGCACAATTGTGACAAATCAATAAAATGAATTAAAAAAATCTAACTAGAATTTATTGTACAATTCATTAAATAGGAGGATCCATTGTACACACCTTATCCAAAGGACTACATGAAACTTCAAATTTTAAGTTTGTTTTCCATTTTACTGTTCACAAGAAACCTATTTTATTTGTTTTTATTAAGGTAACATTGATTCACAACATTTTATATGAATTAGAGGTACCCTGTGTATGTACTTATTATATATTTTATTTGTAATTTTTATTTTCTTTTAAATTTAAATTTCTTTTCAATTAAATTTATTTCTTACAAAAAATGGTAGGACCAATGGACATTTATTTAAAGAATAAGAGTGTCTTTTCTCATATAATGTCTGGTATAGTTCACAAACACATATAGAGCATAAAACATATAATGAAAATATTACTTTATTTATGTAATATGTTTCTATGTAAAATATAGAGATTTTTGACTACCTGCCTGATAGTTTATAATTCAATTTATTAACATTCATTTTAAAAACATCAGTATATTCAGGGCAGTGTTTTTCTGATTAAAGCATTTTATTCCCTGAAATCCTTTACAGCTAGTTGTCATCAATGACATGCAAGTGCAAGTGTAATCTGAAATTTCTTGCAAAGTTTTTAAAGAACTATTTTATGTGAGCAGGGCCCCTATTTTATATCTTTTCCTACATGCTTATTGTTTTAGATCTATTTGAAACCTGAACATGATATTTTGAGATATTTTGTCCTGTAGCAAGCTTAAAGGAGTCACTGGTTGGTTAGAAGTAGACATCATAAATACAAAAGACACCACTAATCAGTTTACCTTTGTCATTTTCATCTAAAAACAAAAGTACATCACTCTTGGTAAAATTAATCTAGTTGCAATAAAAGTATTTCTGTACTGGGGAGAAATGGAGGTATAATCAGAGACACTTGAATTGTCAACTATCAAGATAATGAGGTTCTTGATGAAACTGAAGGAGGATGTGCTAATGCAAAGGTCACAATTAAGAAATGATCAATAATATATTGTGATTGATAAAATTTGGTGAAGTGAGGATAGAACTCATCTATTGTATTATTTTCTGTGAGAATATTGACAATATGAGAAACTTCTGAGAATATGCACTTTGGAATAAATATGAAGTTTTTAAAAGATGCTAAATTAAACTAATGGTGGAATGACAAAGGTATTTCAAGGTGTAAGTGGAGTATTAGAACTCACTGAATTTGGCACATCATCTTATGAAAACATTATCCAAATATTTTTGATAGAGTTTTATCCTTTTAGGAAAAATTTGTCACATAATTAATTAACCATTTTTATCATGGTTCACATGATACCAGTGTTATCACTGCTATTATGCCACCAAATGTTATCCTAATTTAAAAAAGAAAATGAAAAAATATGATAGCATAATCATATAAATGGTAAATAAAATTTTGAGTATGTTTTATGAATATTTTAAAAATAAAATAGTGAAAAAAGTGAGGTATGAATTCATATTCACTAAAAATGGCTATTAAAATTGAAAGAATAGATGACAAATATTAGCAAGAATGTAGAGAAGTTTGAACCCTCAGATATTACTAACTGGTGCAACTACTTTAGAAAACAGTCTGGCAGTTCTTCAAAAGGCTAAACAAGAAATTAGTATTCAAGAAAAATGAAAATGTATGCACACAAAAACTTGTACATGAATGTTCACAGCAGCATTACTAACATCAGTTGAAAACTAAAAATATCAGAAATCCACAAACTGGTGACAAGATGAATAAATTGTGGTACACCTAAACAATGGAATACTATTCAGAAATGAAGAGAAATGAGGTACGACTAACATGCCACAAAATCGATGAATTTTGAAGACATTATGCTAAATGAAGGGGGCAATAATGAAAAACCACATGTTATATAATTCTGTTATTAGGAAGTGTCCCAAATAAGCAAATCCATAGATACAGTGAATAGAATAGATTTCCTTAAGATAGGGGTCAGAAATGGAGAAGCTGGGTGGTAATTGGTAAGTATAGGGTTTGTTTTTAGCATGGTGAAAATATTCAAGTGATGATCATGATGATTATCTACATAACATTTTGAATACAATAAGTCACTTAATTGTACATTTTAAATGAGTGAGCTGCATGATGTTTATTATATCTTAATAAAGCTATCTTCAAATATTCAAATAAAATCAACATTTCAGCAACATTTAATATATTGATGATTTTGTGCAAGTACATTTTTCTTGTTTCAAAATATTTCCATCACCCCAATATAAAATCCCAATTAAGCGGTTACTCAACATTTTTCCTTCTTCCCATGGCAACCACCACTTTACATCTATTTCTATTGATTTATCAATTATAGATATTTCATATAATGAAATAATACTAAAGATTTGTATATCTCCAAAATACAGATTGTCTCTTTCATGAGGTATAGACCATATCCCCCTTGGCATACCAATTTGGCATAGAGTTTATTCCTAGCTGAGATCATTTGATATCCTGTTGACTTGTAACTGGAACCCCATGACCCCCAAAGGCTATGGGGGCAAGGTAGCTTTGTTGGGGCTAAGGTGTGCCAGTCTCAGCCCACTGCAGGCCACAGCCATGGCTCCATGGAGCTAACAGGTTTACAAGTCTTCCCTGACCAGAGTACAGGCCTGGATGAACTTTTCCACCTTTTATATCTGGCACTCAGGTTTTAAAGTGAACCAATGAAGTTCAAGTTCACTTCATTACCTAATTATTTGATTAAAAATGAAAACTGATCTGACTCGTATAGTAGACAAACAGACACTTTGGATTGAAAATGGCCCTACCAAGAAGTTTTTAGGGTAGGTATGCTGAAGGTGATATAAAGCAGAGAAATAGCCAGAAGAGATTCATTCTGCTTCTTGCCTCTGTAGAAAGAATTTTGTTCCTGGTCTCTGACAAAGCATCCAGTTCACAGTCTTTGAAGAAGAAAGATTCAGTAGATGACTTCTGAGAGAGAGAAGCATTTGACACATATCTGGGATTTAGAGGACCTTCTTGGACTTCCAGATCTCAACTCTTTCATAGGCCTTTGTTTGCAGTGACTCAAAGATCTGACCACAGCCTCTGGGTCTCTGGCACTATCTTCTGGTGCTGCTGAATCTGTCATTCCCTGGTCTGGGGTCTGATCCAACCTCCAAACTGCTGCTGTGGCTGCTGCAGTGTTTCCTCATCTTCCAGGAGTGGCCTTTATTTGGGATTTCTGAACAAAGCAGACTCTATCCAGGACGACACAGCTAGCCATTTATGACCTCAAGAACTTTTTTTTTCAACCTCCCCTATTGCTGGCCCTTGAGCTGAGTGGTCTTGCTATTAATTGTGCATGGAGGTGAGAGTTCACTGATAGGTACCTATTCTGCCCTTATCACTGCTTGAACAGATTAAGTTTTAGAACTGTTGAAATGTCTCTGAGTCCTGTTTCAGGCATACAAGAAACTTTTATCACTCTCATAGCTGCTTAGAAGAATACAAATTAAGGGTACTATACAGAATTATATATTTTACCAGAAATAACCTTTCTATCAGAGAAATCAACTTAATGGCAGGGTAAACATTTAATTATGCAGCATCTGGTCCTTTTCATGTGAGTCATTTTCTTTTCTCCTTGAAATTCTAGTTCCATATCTGATTGGTTAACTCGGGATATATATCCCATTTTGTTTTGCTGGCAATGGGATAGTCATTTATATGTAGATTCCTTGTATTTGATTATTCAACCAGCTGGAGAAGAACCCAGAGGGGTAGAAAGTAATTCCCTCTCCTCTCCAACAATGTAATATATGACCTTTTATATGTTCTTCCACTTAACATAACTTACTTTTAAAGGAAACATTATTTAATAACAGGATAAATAATATATATCATAATGCAACTAGTTCTGAGGCATAAATATGGATACTTTGGAAACAGTCAATTCTAAAGATATTTTTTAAAAAAGTCATGCTTTTCATTTCGTGATTTTCTTTCAAGATAATTCCTGCTCTGGATCTAGATAATTTCCTCTGTCTCTGTCCAAGGCTCCCTTGTATATTTGATATGGTAGAGGGATGGTATCCAGTCCCATTTGACCAGAGGGATCTGACAAATATCAGACTTTCACAGCAGATGAAATCATGGTCCACAATAGAAGTATCCCCAGGATGCCACTCTCACTGTGAGTACTATTTAGTGTCTGTTTCTTCCCTCACTGTGTACCAGAACCTTGGTGGCAAGGACCGTATTCATTTTTATATTCCCAGTATCTAATACATACTTTATAGAAAAGGTGCTCAATAAATGTGTATTGAATTTAATTAAACTGCATGTGTCTCTTTCCCAACATGAATATAAAAACCCTGAAATTCAGAATTTTTCAGTGTTGGTGTTTCTGGGTAATAAGCCACTCACAGGGAAGTTACAGGAATTTGACATTAATAATTATTCCAATCTCCTGAAGAATCATGGTATAGTCAGATCCTGCCTTACTAAATGAATAGTATTAGCTAAGAAAAACTTCCTAAAAGTGGGTGGTGAGGGCATATGTTTCATTCATTCCATACATAGTTACTGAGTATTAATTGTGTGTCCCCACAATTCAAGGTGCAAGAAGAGAAAGATGAAGAAGGTATCAATTTTGACCATGCAGAATTTAACATGTATTGGAAAATAGCCAGATGAACTTTAGTCATGTCAGAAATATTAACATGTGATTATAGAGTTGGACCGTTGAGTCATATTAGGTTAGAAGAAAGACTAGAAATTGAGTTTAATCACTTGGCTAAGGATTCAATTATTCCTATATGATAAAAGTCCAATAAAAACTATGTATATTTAGGTCTCACATGGTGGTGCATGCCTGTAAGTGACAACCTAGAAAGTCACGGCTGGGACCAGGGCTCACGGTTTGAGTCTCACTGGGGGAACGTAGTGAGATCTACTTACAAAAAAATATATAGCTGGGCATGGTGGCACGTGTCTATAATCCCAGCTACCTGGGAAGCTGAGGCTGGGGATGGCTTGGGTCTGTGGTACCCCAGGCCATGTGAGCCTGTGGTTCCACAGGCAAAATAGCAAGACCTAGTCTCAAAAAAACAAACAAACAAAAAACTTAGGTACATTTAGACTCAGATGAACTTCCTGAACAGTAAACACACAGATATGTTTGGAGGATGATGTGTCCTGGTCCTAGGGCTGAGGGCATGGAAACTCTGTGCTTAGGTATCTCCAAGACCTTACTCTATGTTTCTTTGGTCTTGATCTTTTACAATAAAATTCTAAATCTAGTAAAAAATAAATTCTAAATATAACTAAAATAAATGAAAAATAGCCAAAATTTTATCAACCCTAGAACTTCCAAAAAAACCCAAAACCTACAAGATGGGTATTAATCACCATGGATGCTGCTATGGAGAGAAAAAGTGAAATCAAGGGGGAAAAACCTCACATCAGTAGTTTACTTTCTTTGGTGTAACATAACAAAATGTGAACTTCAAAATGAGAGACAACTAAGCCAGAGAATGTGGAAGGCTCAATTTTATGTGTCCTGAGAAGCAAAATTGGGGAGTATTATGGAAGAAAAGAAAAAAGATATAGGTGGTTAAAGGAAAAGAGTTAATAATATTAACAAACTTACTTAAAATATCCAGGGCTGTACTGGTCAATATTTCCATCTGGAACAATTCCATAGTTATCTGTACTTGTGATCAGAATGTCTCAGAATGCTGAGTTCTCAAAGAACAGTTTATGAGATATTTGCTGTTGGGCTCAGTTGATGGCTCTTTGGGGCCAGTAATAAGAGACAATAAACAGTTTTTCTACTATGATAACTGACTTTATATTAAAATTGCTCCAGTTATGTTTGTTCTTTTACAATGGTGTTGGGGAGGTTTTCTAAATTACATAATCTTTCAAACAAAAGAACTCAAACCTAAGAGGTTAACTATACACAAAAGATGATATTGCTACTTTCCAGCACAGAATATTCATGCAGGTACATTGATCTACAATCACCAGCAATGTTTATTTGAAGTAGTTGGACCAATAGTGGTGGTTCTCAATGTAACCAACACTGGCCACACCACCAGTCCTTAAGAATAGTTAAAATGGAAATCTTCAAATCCCAGCCAAGATCTATGAGAAACAAAAGTGGCTCCACCATTTCTGTGTCATTAACCCTTTGGGTACTTAAGAAACATGATGAGTTTGAGAACTGCTGCCTAAGGCACAAAAAAGCTCAAACAGAAAAGGACCCAATTTTCTAGACAGATTTAAAGGAAGCTTTGCAAATGTAAAAATAGTCTAGGATGGTTATATCCTTTATGCTTGTGTCAAATTAACTAAAAAAGTCTGTAACTTATCATATAGTGTGTGTGTATGTGTATACAGCACACACACAGAGACTATATGATAATTTTTTGAGGTTCAGATAGTATGTATCATTATGTCATCCCTTTTAAAGACTGATTTCCTTATTCTTGAAATTCCCTTGATTCATATATAGAATAATATATTAATTTTCCTTAAAATAATTTCATTTCACCAATTTCATTTAAATTCACTGGGTTCCTCATTACCCTAGAAATAAACCATGTTAGTTAATGCAATTCAAGTTCACCTAATATATTCAACAATTTTTATGTAGCTTAGCCAACTCCTATCCTGCCTTATCCATTGACATTCACTTACAATTCAGAAAGTACCTTGTAAATTAGTGCAATATAAAGATATTCTTTCAATTAAATGTTATTGAGAGGTCATCTTATCTCTATATAGATTGAACACTTATTAAGAGCAGACATCATTTCATTTATTTCAACAAACAATCTCTAATATTTGGCAATTTATTGGGGGTAAGGTACAATTTACAGAGTTCCAAAGACATGAATGTTGTATTGTCACTTCATTCTCTCATGACAAAGTTATTGCACATGCCTCAGTTCACTGATTAGAAAACTCAGTTTCCTAGGTAACAGGGTAGATGCTCACTTTGCTGTTTATCGAACTAATTTTTTTACCAAAAACCAGTTTAATGTTAGTAACTGGCACATGTGAATGTGACTAAGAAATCATGAATAAAAATTGATAAAGGAGATGTGCAGGACAAAATCTCAGGTCACTAGAGAATAGAATCAGAGTATGTACACATCTGACCACTTACTATCTTGATTTTATAACAACATAAATCATTCTGAACAAACCCTCATCCTGACACTTGGATTTGGGAGTTTGGAGAATCTATCACCAAAGTCTTCTCTCTCAAGGATAATTAGAACACCTGAACCTTAAAGAAGACAATCTATCTTTCTACTAGTAATTAAGAATTCCTTTCTTTTTCCCCTTTAAAAGGATTATTATACCTGTATGAACAATTCAGTCTATATATAGTTTGCATATTTTTCCCACAGTTTTGTTAAGGGGTGCTCTTACATGGCAATCCCCTAAAGTTCACAAAAGAAAAATAAAAAAATGTTTCACTTTCCATTTTTACAGATAAAATTCTGACTCTTGGCTGAGTGACTTACTTAACATGGGTCAGCCTGTACTGTGAACTTTTACTTACAGAGTTTGCATGTATTTCTGTCTAAAAGCTCAGCATAGAAGGTATATAATTTTCTTTACTTTTCACAATTCAATTTACTTTGAAGCCTATTTGGCCTGAGTACCATGAGTTTAATTAAATTGAGGTCTGCGGGCCCTCTCTAGTGACAATATGCGTATTTTAGGAGTGGTGGATTGCTACCTCTAATACAAGATAAAGAGGTGTATAGGTTTTTCTTTTCAGGAAAAAAAATATATATATATATATATCACTAATATTTCAAAAGCTAAGTCTCAAATCAATGTTAAAGTTTAACTGCTTTCAACTAGCTATTTCAACTATTCATGTACATATATATATATATATATATATATATATATAGTACTGGCTAACTTTCCTGAAGATCAGCTAAATATTCAACTTGATACAAAGTATTGACACAGTTGAAAATTGCACAGGCGCCAAAATGCCCTTGTGGGCAGGGTTTCAGAGAAAGACCCACAAGAAGGGAGAAACAGGAAAGGACAGATAAAAAGGTTGAACCAGAGATAGGAGGGGAGAGACAAAATTGGCAGACTGATAGAGCAAGTCCATGTGGCCTGGCCAAGGGAAGCCCTCTAGAAGAGTGAGTTAGTGGTGGCAAGGAGCCATGGGAGAGTAGCTGGCAGAGAAGTAGCCAGTGTGGAGTCGGATGCCAGAATGGCAGGCAAGGGGTGACCAGGGGCTGCTGAGTTCAGGCCTGGTGAATTCGACTAGATGCTGACAAAGAATAGCGTGGTAAAGAAAGTGCATGGAACCACAGCAAGGTGGTGTGGAGCTAACTGCAAAGCTAGTATCTGGGAAAGCCACAGATTTGGAAAGCTGATTTTGCATCAGGATTTGTTGAAAAAGTTTGAAGATCCTTGAAGAAGCCACAGCTCATAACGCCGGAAAGAGAAGAAGCAAAGAGAAGATGGAAAAGAAAGACTGGACTTTGCAGGGTGTCTTGCACATATGTTTGGGAGTTTTGGACGAAATGGTACTTAGGATAAAATAACTGATCACTTGTAGCATTAAGGACTTTTAATTTTCCTAGTTAATTTTCCTTGTAAATAAAACCCTGATGTTTAAATTGCATTTGACAGGCAAGTCCCACCTGTGGTGATGTGAATCTCCTAAGAAGTTGAGCAGCAAAAGCCATATTTTAAAAATGCTGTGTTTTTTCCCCCCTCTGTGGCTTGTTGGGTGGAGGCTTCAAACCTACTAGAAATAGCTAAATCTCCCTATAAATCGGTTCAGGTTAGTTTATAATTCTGTGTTTCCAATCCCTGGAAGCAATGACTTTTCTGAATTTCAACAATATTACTACATGTGCGTTAATTGTGGAGCAAATGTGAATTACTGTATATCTTTTATAAGAGATAGGTTGAAAACTAACTTATTTGTTGACATATCTCATATTTGAGTTCTCAGTAATTATTTATAGTTAGAACATTTTTTCAACATATGCATTTTACCTTTTCTTTTTAATTTAATCTAGAAATTGCATCTCTAATTTTTGGCAAGGGTTTGGAGCTGAATTTAAAACTAAGTATAATATTAATCAGTTATCCTTGTTTGCTTGTTTTTAATCATTTAAATAAAGTTTAATTTCCCTTTGGTATACATAATTTCTTGAAAGCGCTCAGATTTTTTTAATGAAATATTTCAATTTATTGTTCTACTTCGAGTTTGAAAAAATCTTATTGGCTGAAATGAATGATATTTATAAAATTATAAATTCTGTGCTTCTAGGATGTCGATCCTAATAGTTAAAGGTTGAGACAAAATCAATAGGAACAGAAAATTAGGGTCGAAGTTTAGTGACTTAATGGATAAAACTAAGTTGCTGAAAAAATCTCTGAAATCATTTTTTGTTCCTAACAACAGTATCATCTCTTATGGTTAAGCTTCTGTGGTTAAGCTTCTAATGTGTTCTACAGAAATATCATGTTGAAAAAAATGAAGAGCTTAAAGACAGTTTAGAAACAAAGTAAAATTTAATAAACTATAAGTTCGGTGTTGAATTGTACTTTCCTATTTTCCCTCCAAAGATGTAAAAGTATTTGAAGCGTCTATACTTCTTCATACTAAGCTATTAATGTAAATAGGAGTAATTGATATTTTACTTTCTTACCAAAGAACTGTGAACCCAAATTATATGACATTACATCTGCTATATGGAAATTTCCAAGGAATTTTGAGACTTAAAAAGTCTAAAATAAAATTAATTAGAACATTCCATAAATGTACTGAAATAGGATCCAGGCTACCATTTAATCAGTAGAAACTTTCAAGAACAGAGCACTTCATCTTCATAATTTTAAAACTGAAATAGATCTTATAAATCATCTAATTAAGTTGTAGTTACCTGTCATTTTTGATCATCCAGTTTCCCTTCTTCCACTATACACAGCAACTTACTCGCATCCCATCCTTTTATAATACTATTTTTATTGCTTCTAAAATGCTCAATAAAGTATATGGCACTCTTCTTTCCCCCTCTTCAAGAGAAAGCTTACAAATTAGGTCTAAGTATACATATTATGCTAAGCCTTTGGCTACTTGAGTAAAGAGAGGATGTGATAAAATAAACAAATCTACTAATATAATAACTAGCAGTAAATGTAAAACTCAAATAAGTACCAAAAGTCATTTAATATTGTAAAACAATATTTAAAGTGGTGTGAAATCCAAAGTGTACTGAGACTTTCAGAATTTATTATTAGCTATTTTATTACCACTTCAGTAGAGTACATTTCACCAAAGAGGGCTCTGCGAATGTGAAGAGGGAGATGGAGTGGGGGTCAGTGAAACTAATTCATTTGGGTGGGGCTCACAAAATGAATGCATTTTATTAAATTTTTGTAGATAAATATGTTTCTGTTCTTAGAAGAATTCTAATCTATTTTGCTCAAAATATAATTTTGTTTCTGATTTACTTCAGAGACAACATAAATAGTATATGTTTTTCCTTAGACCTAATATTATTTTGGGAGACTCCTAAAATTATTGGAGATTCCTTTTAGAAAAGGAAAATTACAAAGAAAATAAATTATCAAATTTTCTTTCCAGGAATCTGAGTTTATGCAGTTTGCATCTGGTTCTGCTCTCACAGTTGTAAAAATTGTGCATGTGAATCTACATAAACTTCTGCTTTTTAGTGCACCTTTTTTTTTTTTTCTGGTGCTTGCATTTTAATATTTCATGTCCTTCCACCTTGGTATATCTAGTTGTACTTCACTGGATGTTAGATATTGTTCTGAACTGATTGTATCTCCTCAAAATTCATACCTTGAAATCCTAATCCTCAGTGTGATGGTGTTTGGAGATAAAGATTTTAGGAGGGTAATTAAGGTTAAATGAGGTCACAACAGGGACAATGATTCAATATGATTGATACCTTGAAAAAGAAGGCCACAGCAAAGTTTGCTTACTCTTTGCTCACAGGAGATAAGTCATAAAAGAACACAGTAAGAAAGTTATCATCTACAAGTCACAAAAAGCCAAAACTGGAAACCAAATTTACTGACAACTTTCTCATGGACTTCTAACTTCAAGAACTGTGCAAAAATAAATGTCTTGTTTAAGACTTTCCGTCTGTGGAATTTTATTAGGGCGCCCTGAAGAGACGAGCATAGATATTCAAGATGTTATCATTGTAGTGCTTGAATTCTTGTTGTCCTCATTCAATGTATGCTGTTATGCATTATGAAGAACAGTTACATTAAACTTGGACTAGTTTGTCCTTATATAGTTCTACTAAAACTTTGCTAAAATATCTTCCATTTCACAGAAAGGTCAACCCTGTTACTAAAGATATGACTACTTGGGGTCTCGACTGTCACCCCTGATCACTGGTGTTGCAACTCAAACATCTCTTATCCTGTATTAGTTCTCAGAATTTCTAAGTTCATATATTCTGTATTTGTCCAAATAAGTAGTTTCCCCTTAGGCATGTACTGTAAGAACTATAAATGTACTGTGTGTCTGGGATTTTTTTTAACATTACATCTCTTTTCTCTTAGTTATTTGCCCTCTCATTTTCTTGCCTCCTTAGGCTCCCCAGCTCTGATGTTTGTGTCCTTAATTGATAAAAATCAGTTAGATTCTTATTGTATTCTACCTTCCTGACCCTTCAGTGTAGAAATTGCCTCTAAGCAGAAGACAATGGTAATCTTTTTACTCATTTTCCTTCTTTCAAGACCACAATCATTTGCTGCCTGTTGTGTATTTCTGAAATTAGTTTTTTATATATTCATTGCCTTGTTTTTCAGCTGTTTAAATGGAAAGATAAAGTCCCTTGGTAATCTAGGACTTTAAATTGAAAATCACTAGCATATGTCATATATATTATAGAGTTGTATACCTGTCCAATTGAATTCTCTTCACTTGAAGAAGTCTTAATGTTTTTCCATAAGGTGTTCAAGAAAAATATCTTTCTTAGGAAACTTGAAAGAGATAAATGTTCAAGTTAGAGTATATCTGCTGAAAAAAAGTTTCAATTAACTGGAATAGTTAGGATGAATGTTTTAAGTGGAATCTTCACTTCAGAATAACTAGGTGATCCATAAAGTTGTTGGGGAGGAAGTAAGAAGAGGTGGAAAGTTTTGAGGGCTCCATATTTGGTTTTTAATCTTTGTGTTGGTAGTTCATCCTAGACTTTTGAACAGAGTACTAATCTATTCTGACTTGCATTTTAAAAGAGACACTCTGCTGGCATCTACAAAGTGTGAAAAATAATGCTATTAATGACTAAAATATATGCTTATGATAATGTGATTACAATGTGCCAGGTACTATTTAGGTGCTTTTCCACTGCTAGGTCATGTAATTCTCATAATTTTACTACAAAGCAGATGGGCTATTATTTCTATTTATTAATCAATGAGCAAATTAAGGCCCAGAGAGTTTAAATAGCTTCTCCAAAATTGTATAGTGAATAGAATTGATAGACAATCAGGCTGCAGTGCCATGGACATGCCAACTGTAACATCATGTTGAGCATATGTTTACTGAACAAACTGAAGGGCAGTTTGAGGAATACCAGAGATAATAAAAGATACTTAGAAGAAAATTATGGACTTAGTGCTTAAGAAAAGTTAGCATTTTCATCTTCTTTGTGACATTTTGGGTCATTTCCATCTTATATTCTATACCTATGCTGTACACACACCACTTATGCTTTCACTCATCCTTGAGTATTAATTCCATCTTTCTGAAAAGAATCTTTCAAACATCATTCTATCTTTAACTTTCTCCTGTCCTAGATAAAATTTTATCTCACCTGCTAAATCTTTTAGGACATGAAACTCCAAAACTGACTGAGAAAAAAAAAATCAAATTATACCGCTAAGAATCCAGTAGGTCTACACACTTTGTTTACCATAATACTTATCAAAGTTGACTTAAATAGCTTGTTTAATTGTTTGAATTTCAATGGCTATAAATTTTCCCCTCAAAAAAGTAACTGCTCATACCATTAAGTCCTTTTGACTATGTGTTACTTGTCATGAGAATGGAATCCAATGATCAGCTCTCCTTGAAATAACATGAGCCTATAGTGAATTTATTTTTCTATTAACACTAATACTAATATTAAATAGGTATTAGTGTTAAGTAAGTTCAGATTTACTAATTTATGCACCTATCTATTTCATATATGTTTTCTTTGTGAAGAACTAGATGATAAACTATGCAGAAATTTTGCAGAATTTATAAGACAATGTATTTTAAAAACATTAAAACATATTTCTACAATTTTGTGAAAATACAAAGGACCGATAAGTCAAAATTTCAGTCATTATACTGTCATCTTCAGCAGATAACATAAACCTCCCTTTTATTTGAATGTAATGTTTTCAACCACCTCCTACTAGTCTATGTAAGTTAATTAACATACTGTAATTTGAAATGCCTTAATATTCAAACAAATATTAATTCTCATATAAAAAGTCAATACATATTTGCATGTTTTGTCCTTCCATTATTGCTATCATTTTAATCATAGAGACAAACACATATACTTATACAAAATGAAAAATCACAAAATAAGCACACATTCTTGAGATCAGTATCTTATGAAAATGGGTATTATCAATATTGTTGATTCTACTTTTCATTTTCATTATATACCATTTACTTCCTTTACTAGCTCTTATCACCTTCAATATGTACCTACACAGCTATATGGTTTCATGATGAAGTAGCTGTTTCAGTGTTAGTTAACACAGTACCCCAGTACCCCAGTACTCAATAGAGTGCCTGACTTATGACCAAACTAGGTGTATTGAATAAAGGCAACAAAGGAAACAAATACCACTGCATGTATGAACTTCTCTTGAAACAGGAATGATGCAGCCATGAATACCTCTATATTTTTATGGTGTTTTTCACATCATACACTAAAAATTTTATTGCTAAGGGAAAAAAGATGCATATAATTTGTTGATGATTGACTATGTTAATCTGCTATGTTGCTGTAATTATATACCAAATATAGGGGGTTTTGGAAAAGAAACATTTATTTTGTCACGGTTCTGAAGAAAGAAAAAGTCCAGACCCTCTAGATATAATAATCTTATTTTCTTATATTCCAAGGAAAAAAGAACATCCCTAAGAAGATAGCATCAAAGTTGCTTCCCACCAGATGATAGTAAAGCAAGGTGGTGCCAACCTTCGTCTCCCCCAAATCACCAGATGCCTGTATCATAAGGATGGACTTTCTCTTTCCTACTTCCCTCCACCTATTCCCTTGTAAGGGTATAGATACCCCTAAGCTCTGCCTAATTTCCAGAGGATGATCTTTTAGAGATGTGTCTGCTGCTCTCCTTAATTTTGACAAACTAAACTAATTTCTGTTCCTTCAAAATCTTTTCCCTTTTATTGGCTAAGGGAAACTGAAACGAGTACTTGATATCAACATTGTGTTTTCCTCAAGTTCATAGTTTATAGCCCTAAAAGACTCTAGGACTATTTTTGGATGTATTATTATGGGGTAATTAAGGTTATGCAGTCATAAGGGCTAGAACCTAATTCAAAAGAACTGATATTCTTATAGAAGGAGGAAAAGATAACAAATTCTCTCTCCACACAGAGGTGTTATATGACATAATAAGGTGGCCTGCTATAAAGAAGGAAGAAAGGCCTCACATTAAACAACTCTCATCTTGAACTTGGACTTTTTCATTCTTCAGAACTGTGACAAAATAAAGGTTTCTTTTTCAAAACCCCCTATATTTGGTATATAATTACAGCAACATAGCAGATTAATATAGTCAATCATCAACAAATTATATGTATCTTTTTTCCCTTAGCAATAAAATTTTTAGTGTATGATGTGAAGAACACCATAAAAATATAAATGCATACTCTATGTATGTATATTCACAATACATATATATGTATTAGGTTTGTTTGCTTTAGGAATTACAATCTACATATATAAAATTAACATGAGTGATAATATCTTCAGAATACTTTGGGTATTCATTAAACTGTTCTCAAAATATTTCTAAGCATTGCAATTTCATATGAACTTTATTATTTTAATTCACATAGAAAATGAACAAGACTATGAAGGAAACCAGAAGTTAATATTTTTTCTTGTGTTGCTTGTAAATTCTAGTTTCATTCTTTACAAACTGCAATGAACCATAAATTAAAAGTATGTAATGCTACCTAAAAATGACAGCAATATGATATAGAAAGTTTACCCTAAATTTCCTAGATACTTACAGATCAAAATAACAATTTTCATGTAATGAAATGTAATTGACATGAAACAATATGAAATTATGAGCCGATCACAAAAGTTCTTATATTAAAATAAATATATTTTACTTACATTATGATAATAAACCCTCACTACTAATCACAAGTAAAAAGCAAAATGTTGCTTTTGACAAAGAAGTAATTATCAGAATAAGTTTAGATCAAGAAACTCTGAGTAACATTTATTGTTCTAGGATACAAAAAGAATATTATTTTATTCCATTTTTATAGAACGATGGTTCCTACTGAACAACTTGATATGGTAGAGATAAAAAATATTATCTGTACTTTACCCTAAAACTTCTACAAGACCAAGACCCACTTTTAGCTAAGTAGATCACACACACACACACACACACACACACACACACAAATCCATCTTTAAAGTTTAATGATTAGTGTGTATGAGTATATTTTATTTACATATCGCTCACTCTGCTGCTCATTTGATGTCCTTTTCATTAAAAGTATAAACTCTTTAAAGATTAAAAAGTGCTCATTAAGAACCTCTTTCTTAGGAATTTTGAAAGAAATGAAAATGCAAGTTATGTAGGAAGTGTGCATTGCGGGTGTGCTAGTTCATTTATAGTCAATCATTTATAATTTACTTATTGATTATGAAATTGACATTCTTTAATTTAGAGAAATGCATCTAATTAATAAATTATGATTCTAACTCTGCTCCATATCATGTACTGTTTGAAGCAAATTAAAAATATCTCAAATCATCGTAATAAATGTAAGATAGATTTATCCTCATTTTACCCATAAGGTCACTGAGGTAAGATTCTTAGACTAGAGACCTATCATCAGCAGAACTGAGACTAGACCTAAGAATATATTATCATAAGTAATCATCAGAATATATTAAGCATTAATATCAAATCATCTCACATTTCAGCTGAACATGTATAATCATGATCAGTAGAGAAAGGCTTTCCACATTTTCTTATAAATTGATGAAATCCTTAATTTTAAAATACTCATGAACACTTTAAAAGATGAGTTGTATGAAATGTAATAAATTGATTCCATTACTAAGTAAAGTGAAGATTTCTTTTTGCCTTGAACTAGTCTCCCTGCCTATCTTGACATTATTAACCCCGGCCCAGATCCTGAAGAGTGTGAAGTATTTAAATATTTGAACAGGTGAGAATACATTTTTGGGAATTTTTATTTATAAATTCCTATAGTTTTGAATACCTAGGCTATTTTTCTTGCTCTGTTTCTGTGTCTCAATAGATTTTCTTGATTTGTTTTGGTAATGATGTTTCAAAATGAAAAGCTTCTTTGTTAATGATGTGATCACACCTGTGAACAAGCCCTTCACATTTATTTCCTTTGTATAGGGTAACCTTATTTAAATACAGACATTTTAAAGAATTAAATTGTCTCTAGATGAAAAATAAAGCAAGCACAATATAAAGCTAACTCTCAAACATATTTCTAATCACCTTAGTATATTATTTTAGTTGAGGGATATTGTAACAGTGTAAATTCTAAAGTTATATGAAATACCTATCTCTATTATTTTTAACAGAAGACACCAGAAACTGAATTAATTCCTAATGTGATAGGAGTTTTAAGATATCTGTATCTTAGAGGAAAATCTGTGACAGTGTTTCATTTCAAATCTCTAAATTGGAACTTAAATATGATTTTTTTTCTCTTGATGATTAACATTTTTCCTGGACATTATCCAGGAGAAATGATAGAATATTAGTCTTTAGCTTCTTTGCATTTGGCACAGAACAAAATTAATCCAGTATTTTTTGCATGATTTTTTTTTCTCTATCCAGAACATTCAGAAAATGAAGAATTTCAATAATATGGATACCTCATTCTATAACAAAAGTCTCTCATTAAATAGATACTCACTAATACTTATTATACCAAAATCCAGGGCTCTAGGCACAAAATAATGAAGATAAAAATTATGAACCCCATTTCTATTGAGTTTATGACACACTGAGAGAAAGCAATAGATATGAAGTAATCAAAAAATGCATCAGATAACTTTTCTGTGTAAAACTTTATTTTTTAAATCTTCAGCATATCTAGAGATAAAGAACATATGAAATATAATAAACTATAGCTTGATTAAATTATGAAAATATTTCTTTTAAAAATAATGTATTTCCTGGTCTTCAAGAAAAGCTTATCTACTTTAATCACATACTCCTTAGAAAATGTTTTTTAAACATATTTATTGAAATAATGTTGATTTATATCACACTATATGTCTACAACTACATATAATTTCACTACACCCACTACAGAAAAATCTAACAATCCTTCATTGGAACCCCCTTTCCACTTTTCTTCCATCCCTTCCCATCTCCCTCTGGTAGCCTTAGTCATAGCCCATTGTTCTCTTCCCACTCCTGTTTTGTTCCCTCCCCTTCGTTTCCCCTCCTCCTTTCCTTTTCTGCATTTATATTACTAAATAGGTTCTTACAGGAATTTTTTACTTACCATTGACAAATGTGTGTGTTTATTTGTATAATTTTACACGGGCAATATTTTTGTTAATTATTTAAATTTTATGATTTCATCTAACTGATGTTTTAGTTTTAGGTTTGCTAGTAGTAATGTTCATACTAATATGCCTTAGAGATTCAACTAATGAAAACAAAGAAAAATCTGGACTTGTATTATTTTGTTCAAATTTTGAATGGTTAGCAGTTTCCATAAGTAATAAAACTCTTCACATTGATTAGTAAATGATTGCCTAGGAGGAAATCATCTTAAGTAATGGTCTTGGAAAAGACATAAAGCAACTGGTTTTATCCTCTCTTTTGTTCATTTTTCAAATATAAATGGCAATATAATACAAAAACAAAAGTAATCTGTTTCTATGATTTCACAAACAATATTGTTAGCTCATGTAGTAAAGAGTGTTTTTTATATGTGGATGATATGATTCTATATGTAGAGAACCAAAAAAAAATCCACAGAAAAACTTCTTGAAATAATTAACCAGTTCAGTAAGGTTGCCGGCTACAAAATCAACACACAGAAATCAGTAGCCCTCCTATACGCAAAAAGCCAAGCAAAAGAAGAAGAAATTAAAAAAGTCAACCCATTTACCATTGCACCAAAAAACAATTAAATACCTGGGAATAAACCTAACAAAACACGTAAAAGAACTATACAAAGAAAACTTTAAAACGCTACTAAAAGAGATAGAAGAAGACACAGGAAATGGAAAGACATTCCTTGTTCATGGATGGGAAGAATTAACATCATCAAAATGGCCATCCTACCAAAAGCAATATACAGATTCAAAGCAATCCCCTTAAAAATTCCAATGACATTCTTTAAAGAGATAGAACAAAAATTACAAAAATTCATATGGAATAACAAAAAAAGAGAGAATGGAGGACTAACTATTCCAGACTTCAAGTTATACTACAAAGCCATAATACTTAAAACGGCATAGTACTGGTACAACATCCGACAATCAGACCAATGGAACAGAATTGAGAATCTGGAAATAAAGCCACACACATATAGTCAATTAATCTTTGACAAAGGAGGAAAAAGCTTACATTGGAACAAATATAGCCTCTTCAACAAATGGTGCTGGGAAAACTGGACTAAGACATGCAAAAAAATGGACCAAGACATCTCTCTCACACCATGTACAAAAATTAATTCAAAATGGATAAAAGACTTAGATATCAGACCTGAAACCATAACATACATAGAGGAAAACTTAGGCAAAACCCTCCATGAAGCATAATTCAGAAATCCCTTTCTGGAATCATCTGCAGAAGGCAAAAAGTTGAAGGAAAACATAAACAGATGGGACTTCATCAAACTAAAAAGCTTCTGCATGGCAAAAGAGACAACAGAAAAAACTAAAAGAAGCCCAACCAAATGGGAAAAAAAATTTCACCCTCCACAAGAGTGATAAGGGATTAATAACACTGATCTACAGGAACTCACACAATTAAACAAAAACAAAACAAGATGCCCAATCAAAAAGTGGGGAGAAGAACTAAAAAGACATTTCTCCAAAGAGGAAATACAAATGGCCAACAGACACATGAAAAATTGCTCAATATCACTAGCAATCAGAGAAATGCAAATCAAAACCACAATGAGATACACAAGTAAGAATGGCCCACATCAAAAAAACAGGCAAAAACAAGTGGCGTGGATGTGGAGAGAAAGAAACACTCTTACACTGCTGGTGGGAATGTAAACTCGTCCAGCCACTATGGAAAGCAGAATGGAGAACCCTCAAACTCATGAAAATGGAATTACCATTTGACCCAGCAGTCGCACTTCTGGGAATCTACCCAAAGGAGACCTCAATGTGGGTACAAAAGGACACCTGTGCTCGGATGTTTATTGCAGCACTATTTATAATTGTAAGGTCATGGAAACAACCCAAATGCCCCAGAACAGATGAGTGGATGAAAAAGATGTGGTATATATACACAATGGAGTATTACTCATCAATTAAAAATGACAAATTTGATTAATTTATGAAAATCTGGATGTACCTAGAAGAAATCATTCTAGCAGAAATGAGCCAGATAGAAAGGGACAAAAATCAAATGGTTTCACTAATTATATGATCAACCAAATGAAACTGCACAACGGGAGAATGGGGACCAGCTGGAACGGGTGGGAAGGGGAGGTGGTGGGTGACCCCCAGGGACTGAAATGATGTGAAATATAAATAAATTAAAAAAAAAACTGATAGAGTGAACTAGTCAATATGTAGACAACTCATTAAAGTAAACAATATTCTTGAAAAAAGTAAATTCAATCTTACTTTGCATAAATATAAAAATATTTTTTCAAAACTATTAAACATAAAATGAATGTTTCAAAATGCTTATTACAATAGTACAAGTAAAAAATTTTCAAAAGGATAGATGTTCTGAGATGTTCAACATATGAAAAATAGATACTGTGCAGCCTCTGAAAAAATAAAATATTTTAGACACCAAAAATGTTTATAAAGTATTGAAAATAGGAAACTGAAACTGAATGATAAATATATTTTACACTATATTTTGCATTTAAAATGTTCTTTCCAATGTATACTTTTTCTGTGACAGTTCATAATTGATTTTTTTTATCTTAGTGAGATTTGTATAGTTCGTAAATGTTTAAATAAAAATATATTAGTTTGTAATAAAAAAGAGTGTTTTTTAAACTTCTTATAATTTTATTTTTTAATTGATGGCACACACATATATATGCATGCACATATATGTAGTGTGTGTATATAATGTATATACAAACTTCATTATTGTCTAACCCAAGTTTCTCCCATCAAATTATCACCCGTGAACCATTTTAATCTCTTGTGCCTGTCCCTCCCTCAATTTTACCCTCGTCCGCATCTTTTGCTTTATGTTTCAGTTCTGTTTACAGTTTTACATTTTTCTTGTCCATTTGTTTGGTTGTTTTCCATATATCTATCATATAAGTGAGACCATCCAGTATTTTTTTCTTTCTGACTTATTTCTGCTAACATGATTCCTTCTAGCTCCACCCATGTTGCTACAAATGACATAAATTTGTCTTTTTTCATTGATGAATAATATTCCATTGTGTAAATATACCACATGTTTTTCAACTATTCATCAATTTTGGGACATTTGGGTTGTTTGTATATCCTGGTTATCATAAAGTATGCTGCAATAAACATGCATGTACAGGTATCCTTTTGAAATAATGTTTTTGTATCTTTTGGGTAGATTGCCAATAGTGGGATCTCTGGATCAAATTGTAATTCCATTTTCAGTAATTTGAGGGACCTCCATTTAGCCTTCCATAGTGACTGGAACAATTTACAACCCCACAAGCAATATAAGAGTGTTCCTTTTTCACACCACATGCACACCAAAACTTTTTATATATATATATATAGACTATTAGTGGTGTAAGATGGTATTTCCGTGTGGTTTTGATTTGCATTTCCCTGATTATCAGTGATATTGAGTGTTTTTTTCATATGCCTATTGGCCGTTTGTATTTTCTCTTTAGAGAAGTGTCTTTTTAGTTCTTTTCCCATTTCTTTGATTATTTTGGGGGTATTTTTTTTTTTTGGTATTTGCTTTGTTCATGTTGTGTGAGATTTGTGTGTGTGTGTGTGTGTGTGTGTGTGTGTGTGTGTGTGTATTTTTGTTATCAGATCCTCAAAGTTGTGCAGAGGACAAAATTTTTCTCCTATTCGGTTGAGTTTCCTTTTGTTTGAGTTATTGTTTCTCTTGCTGTACAGAAACTTTATGTTGATGTATTCCCAGCTGTTTGTTATCCTTCATTTTTTTAGTGTCTGAATATGTGTCCTGAAAGGGGTTTCTGAAGTGTAAGTCTTGGAGTGTTTGCCCAAATTTTCCACTATGTATTTTTTGGTTTCAAGCCTGATATCTAAGTCTTTTATTCACTGTGAATTGCTTTTTGTACATTGTGTGAGGGAGTTGTCATGGTTCATTTTTTTTGCTTGTAGTGATCCAGTTTTCCCAGCACCATTTATTGAAGAGGCTATGCTATTCCAGTATATGGTTTTTGCCCCTTTGTCAAAAATTAGTTGACCATATATGTATGGCTTTATTTCTGGGCACTCAATTCTGCTTTTTTGGTCTGATTGCTGTTTTTGTTCCAGTACTATGACTTTGAATTATTATGGCTTTGTAGTATAATTTGAAATCTGGGCTTGTAATACTTCAGTTCCCTCTTCTTTTTGTCAAGAGAGTTTTGGACATTTGAGGTCTTTTGTTATTCCATATGAATTTCAGTAATTTTTGTTCTATCTCTTAAAGAATGTCATTGGAATTTTTATTGGAAGTGCAATGAATTTGTAATTGCTCTTGGTAGGATGGCCATTTTGATAATATCAATGCTTCCAATCTGTGAGCAGGGAATGTCTTTCTATTTTCTAGCATCTTCTGTCTTCTATTTCTTTTAAGAATGCTTTATAGTTTTCTTTGTACAGATCTTTCACATTTCTTTGTTAGGTTCATTTAATTTTCTTAGGTGTGATGATAAATGGAGTGGATTTTTTGATGTTTTCATCTTCTGACCAATATTTTGCATATATGAAGGCTGTTGATTTTGTATTCAGCTATCTTACAGAACTGGTTTATTACTTCAATTAGCTTTTCTGTAGATTTTTTTGGGTTCTCTTCATAAACTATTATATCCTCTGCATATAATGATAGTTTTATTTCTTCTTTCCCTATTTATATTCCTTTTATGTCTTTCTCCTGCCTTCTTACCCTAGCTAGAACTTCCAATACTATGTTGACAAGTAGTGGTGAGAATGAACAGTCCTGCTTGGTTGTTCCAAATTTTAATTGAAATGACTATGATTTCATTTTTCTCCATTAAAAATATTTATTGTGGGTTTATTTTAAATGCCTTTTATTATATAGAGACATGTCCCTTTTATGCTAAGTTTTTCAAAGGCTATTATCATCAATGGATGCTGAACTTTATCAAATGCTTTTCGGCATCTGTTGATATGATCATCTGGGTTTTTGTTTTCTCCTTGTTTATGTGATGGATTATGTTGATTAATTTTTGGATGTTGCCGGGCACGGTGGCTCGTGCTTGTAAACTTCAGCCTATGAAGCGGCCGGGGCTAGGGATCGTGGTTCAAGTCCCGCCTGGGGCCCGTAGCGAGACCTAGTTCCTAAAAAAAATAGCTGGGCGTGGTGGTGCACGCCTGTAATCCCAGCTACCTGGGAAGCTGAGGCTCGGGATTGCTTGAGTCTGCGGTACCCCGGGCAACGAGAGCCTGTGGTTCCACGGACAAAAATAGCAAGACCTAGTCTCAAAAAAAAAAAAAAAAAAATTTTGGATGTTAAACCATCCCTGTGCTCTTGAGATGAATCCTACTTGATCATGGTGGATGATTCTTTTTATGCATTGCCAGGATTTTGTTTAGAAATTTTGCATGTGTTCATTAGGGAGATCAGTCTGCCTACAGTCTTCTCTGTGCTATCTCTGTTTGGTTTTGGTACTAGTGTAATGTTTGCTTCATAGAATGTATTTGGTAGTATCTTTTTCCTCAATTTTTTGGAAGATTTTTAGTAATAGAGGTGTTATTTCATCTTTGAATGCTTGGTAGAATTCATTTATGAACACATCTAAAGAGTGCTCTTTTTCAGAGAAGTATTTGCTTTGTAATGCTACCAGTGAAACAATCTACTATAGATTTTATCAGTTTTCTATGACCCCTGAACCAAAATTTCAGAAATGCTAACACAAATTTATTATCTTATAGTTCAGTGGTTAGAAGTCTGAAATGGGTCTCACTGAACTAAAATATAAGGGAAACTAGAGGTTCTAAACGAGACTTCCTACAGTCTTTCACCTTTTAGTCTTCCACATGCCTATGCTCTTCAATCAGGTTCAGTGGGTCAAAGCTGTTTTCACATCATATAGCTCCTTTCATTTACATTATTATGGACCCTGTGATTTCATTGGATCCACCTGGAGAACTCAGAATAATCACCTTTCTTTAAATTTAGTTGATTAACAATCTCCATTCCATATCCAACTTTAATTTTCCTTTTCCATGTAACATAATCACAGGTTCTATAGGTGAGAAAGATAGTATATTTGGAGATGTTTAGTGTTCCTATCAAATATAGCAACAGACAAATCCTATATAGATCAGTCATATTACGCCAGCATATATACCAATTATTCATTAATGATCTAATTATATTTGTTTAGTATAGTTACATGATAGATGCTAATGAAAATCATTTTGATAACCTACAAACAACACACACAACATGTGTGTTCTACATGTTGAAAGAATTTAACATCCCTGGTCTTGTAGGATTTGTGGTCCATATAAACAGTCCATTTTCAAAACCCATATAAAAAAGCAACAGCTCTTTTATAGAGAATATTTCTTAAGATTTTCAAAATAATTCAACATTTTCAAAATAATTCAAGGGTTCATTTAGCTGTTGCTAAATATAAAATGAACTAACAAGAGAAAGTATTACTATCATATATTATAGATAAAGAAATAGAAACTCATGGAGTTTAAAGAACTGACAATATAATAAAAAAGCAAGGCTTAATCTTTCCAGACCTTCCACAAAATTCATTCTGCTAAAAGCTGGGTCTGCTAAGTACTTGGCTGGCCTTACTGTCAATTTAATCTCTTAGAAGCTACAGAGAATGTTATTCCGAACTTAATTCCACAAATCAGAAGTAACTAACTGACAGGGAAGTTGAACATGACAAAATCTGGCAGAGATTTAATGTGAACCTTTAGAATTTATTATTGTCAATGTTGGTTTCTTGAGTTTAGTTAAATATATATTCTTCAGAAGGAAAATAAAATATCAAAACCAGATAATAACAAACATTGAAATTTTGTAAGGTAATTGAGGATTCTTTAACAGGGAAATATTTTTATAAACAAAGGATTACTTTGGGAAATAAAATTTCTAAGGGACTTTAATTTCACAAAATGGTCCAGGATAGAACAAATCATAAGGGTACCTGAAGAGTTCAGCTATTGAAATAAAATGTACAAAAGAAAAAATAGAGTATTATAATCACAGGTAATTATAAGAACTTGATGTAACATATATTTTTAAAGCAAAACTAGTATGATATGATCCCTGTAAAAATATTACTAATGACCATAAAATTGTCTTCTAAATTATATTCCTTTAAAAAAATATAAAAGAAAAAATACTTTCAGATGAAGGTTTAATACTAATACATAAGCAAAAATCTACTCAATTACTTATTTTTTTGAACAGGTGGCTAGTCACCCAGACATAAAAGGTAGACTTGACATTGATATGAAGCCTAAGATAGAAGAGAAGATTTTAAGAAAGGATATTTTTAGAGAGCACTTAGTTGCTCTATAAAAATGTAAATCTCTTGGCCTGGATGACATTCATTCAAGAATGCTGAGAAAGAAATTGAAGATGAAATCTCTGAATAGCTGTCAGTTTTCTTGGAAATATTAAGAAGGCAAAGAGAAGGGCTAGGAGACAGGAAGAAATGATGTCACAACTTTCATAAGGTGACTAAGGTGACTTTTTCAAAACTATAATTGTGCTACAGATTAAGGTAGTACACTAAAGGGTTATTTAATTTTAAAATTTTATCCCTTAGAAAACTGCATTTCTTAAAAAACAAAAGTTTCTCACAGATATGTACATATATACCAAACTTGTATATATATATATATATATATATATATATATATATATATAAAACTAATCAAACTGACATTATTTTTATCATCTTTTCCATCTTGTTGCATTATTTTACTTTAAGTGAATTACTTGTAAAGTGCATGCAGTCGTACACTATATATATATATATATACATATATATATACACATATACTATACATAATTAAGTAATTCACTTAAAATAAATTGATGCAATAAGGTGGAAAAAGATAAAAATATACCATTTAAAATTAATAAAAATAGTTTTCACAGGTGTACCAATGAATAGTAGACAAGTAGAGGCATTCTATGGGAAATAATGATATAAAAAGCACTATTGAAAGCTTTTAACTTATATTTTTTTATTCTGCATGCTTCTAATTGAATTGTGACAGTAAACATTTATGCGTCTTGAAAGTTTTTTTAAATAAAGGAAGAAATTATGCCAAAGGGAAAAATAACAAAAAACAACAGTTGCCTCAATTTAAAACCTTTTCATGAAACTACAGTGATTAATTTTACAGATACTAGTACTAAAAAACAAGCAGATGATCATCAAAATTGCAAAAAAGATGTCATTTTAACATCCTATAAGAATGTCATTTGAAATCAGTAGAGATGTGCTATTCAAAATTATAGTGGGCACATTGGCTACATATTTGGTAAGGAGAATACTTGATTACTTCTCAAATACCACACCAAAATCAAACAAAAGATATATTGTTGAAGTATTTAGGTAAAGCAAATAAATATTAACTATAATAAGAAGTAAACATGAATTGTTTTTCTAAAGTTGGAGTAGAGCAGGTTTTTCTAAAATGACAATAAAGTTAGAAGGACATTTTTATCTATAGGTTTAATGTCTTCAATAAATATTTATTAGATGCATAAATATATTAAGGCAATAGTTCCTGGGGATGTAATGAAAAACAAAACCAACATAATCCCTGACTCATTTCCTACAATGGGTTTCCTGGAGCTGTGGAATATAGGCATGCTGGAATCAAAGATAGTAATGTAAAACACTTTGAAACTTTCTGTGACTAACATATCCAAACCCATAATATTGTCTGTTATTTGCTTTGATATATAATGATTTTAATTTTAAATGTGTTAGGAGTACATTGTTTACAACTGTATAGATCTGTATTTATCTATTATACAAGCCTTGTATTTATGTAAAAGTAATGTAAAAAATCATAAAATTTGAAAAGGTAAATGTATAGAAAAACAAATACTCAAGAATTCAAAAGCAAGAAAATATCACTAATCATTTTTTAAACAATCTAAGCATTATTAATTTTTTTACCATGAAATTGAATTTCTCAAAGAAGATAAATTTCTCAAAACAGATGCTATTTACAACACCATGAATAGAGCTGAAAGGGTTGATGCAAAGTGAAATAGACCAAAAGGAGAAACATAAACATTAGATTGTGTCATTATGTGGAATATAAAAAAACTAAACAAAGGGTGAGACAAAGGCAAGCTTTAAAGCCAACCCTTTAAAGTTAACCACAGATCTGAGGCATCCAGAGGTCTTTGGTGGAGGACTATGCTCTAGTGGTGGGCATGGGACAGTAACCATATCTCAATACCTGATGGGGGAAATCCTGTACAGTCAGAACACTAACTTGGATGTAAAACAGTGGTAGATCAATAAAAAGATAATTGAAGGAATGAAATGAATCGCTGTTGAATACTTAAAATGCAATTGTTTATAGATGAGCAGCATTTGCTTGTAACACACACACACACACAATTGAAAAAGAAAATGACATGCCCAAAGTGGAGGTGCTTGTGGAAGTCCACCAAGACTTTTAACAAATTAAAGTGTGTTTCAAGTCCACGTGATTTCAATCTACTACAGGAAGGAATATAGTCCTAATGGGTCAGTAGGGGACTTTATGGTCATCATCTATGAACTAACCCATGAGATACTCTATCACAGGATTAACCATGACCTATTGGTAGGCTACCTAAGCAAAAAAAAAAAAAAAAAAAATCCTTCTTTTCTTATCTTGCCCTTCTGCCTAAAAAAGAAGGAAGAAAAACTCTCCTTTAAATAGCTCTTCACAACACTTTATTGACTTGGTGGATGGAATATTGCCCAATTCATGAATAATTTATTTATTCATTCATGAATCATTTAATAAATTCAATTATATCTTCAAGATTAACTCGGTTGGGTTTTTATTATCTTACAACACCCACTCACACACACGTGCACATTTTCCTCTCCTCCACTTGCTTAGCAATTATGACAATATTATTTTATGCAGCTGATCCAGACAGTGAACTCTGCCTGCTTCTACTGTCATTTGTTTTCAAATAAAATCCAATCTGTGATTTCAATGGCTATTTTTTGATGTCTACAAAGAAAAAAAATACCTATTTTTATAACATTAACATTTGTATTAAAATGTATGGACAAAGCAAAACTACAGATAGTAAAAAAAAAGTAAGTTGCTTGGAACTGGGGTAGGAGGGGAAGAATAAATAGATAGAACACAAAAGGTTTATAGGGTAGCGAATATATTTTACGAGAAATTATGTGCCATTATACATTTGTACCGACCATAGAATGCACAACCTTCAGTGCAACTCTGAAGAGAACTATGGATTTTAAGAGATGATGGTGTGTCAACAGAGGTTCATAAAATATAACAAATGTGCACTCCCAAGAGGAGATGGGAGAAGCTATGCTTATACAGACAGATGGAGATTTCTGAAAGTTCCTTTTAACTTTTCCACAAACATAAAACTGCTCTAAAAATACTTTTTTAAAAGGTGTGGACAATGACCCAAAATGGCAAACTTGTATTATGCCCTAGATGCCTTTTTGCTGAAATCTCTAAATATAACAGAAAAGATACGGAATACAAAAATCACATGAAGAATAGATTCATAAATCTAAAATAGTGTTAAAAGTAATAAATAATATCAGAAAGGGTGAATATTTGCAAAAATTCTGAAATTTGGATTTGTTTTTTAAAATAAAATTGTAAATCTTGCTTAGAAGCCAGAAGAGAATTTCCATTGATTGAGAAGGCAGGTAGTCAATTATATTAGTGCTAAAGGCTTAAAGCAATGATCAATAAGAGATGGGCAGGCTACCTCTTCTGCTATATTGAACAACCAAATCAAACAAAATCTTGGTTGGCTTAGAGAACACCAGGAGTGATAGCACCCCACTTCCTCTCAATTGTAGGAGAAAAATTGCTGTGATTACCTGCCTGCCTCTCACAATCTGGGCACAACATGATATAATACAAATTTAGCTCCAAATAGAAAACAACCAAATATTTTTTATGAACAACCCACACAGCAAGGAAAGGATTTAACATCTATATTTAAGTAACTTAGATGAATCTTTCAGAATACTATAAGGAAGAAAGAGGGAATGGATAGAAGCAAATGTTTTAAAAAGGTGTCCCCCAAAAAAGAAAGGCAGAATAACCATAAAAATGCATGAACTGTTCTCTCTTATTAGTAACCAGAGAAATCTGTAAGCCAAGAAAATTTGAAAATTTGGAGCCTTAAGTACAGGGGTGGATTTAGTGAAAGAAGGAATTTCATACAGAGATGGTGAGACAATAAATTGCTGCAATCATTCCTGAGAATAAACTAACACTTAGACACACTATACAATATAGCAATTCCACAGACAAGGACATGCGCTAGAAAAATTAAAGCTTGTGAACATAATGTGTTTTCATTAAGAAACTATTGAAAACAATCTTGAATTATTAGATATATATATATATATATACTTACTGTCCTCATGCAAATATTGAACATATAGAGATAAGTTGAAAAAGCAAGTAACAGTTAACACTATATAGTAACTTTTTATAAATACACAAATATATCATGCTATCAGTGAATAAGTATGTGAAAAAGTAGAAAAGCACATAACAGCAACCAAAAAAAGTTAGCAAAAATATAAAATGAAAAGCACTGCAAATGAATAAAAAAGTCAAAATTGTTCTTAAATCAGAGGAAAGCTGTCTGTTACTTATAATGAAAACAATGTCATCCACCAAATATATACTACTTATGTTTCACATACTGCCATCTGGATTTTAAGAAACTACTCATTAGGACGCTATATACAGAGGAGAAATTGCTTCTGTGATATGCAAACTTACTAATACAGACAAGGAAGTGTGGAAACTTGGACAGAGAAAATAAGATATGTATTTCTCAGTGTTTAGAAAGATTTATAAGCACACTTCATTTGCCCTTTCTATTATGCCCCTTATCCATAATAATCAACATTTATGTCCATTCCGGTCACAGAATGTATTTAGCATCTGTCCTTTTTATTTTCACACTGAATTTGTCATTAGTTCTTATTATATTACTACTGTGACCTCCGAACCAATATCTCACATTAATTTTGCTTCACTGCAATCAAATCTCCATGAACTTCCAGAATGATCTTTCCAAAATAAACCTGAATGTATTAAATCCTTAATTAAAACCCTTCAGGTTCACCACAGACTTCAAACTAATTATCATAACACACAAAGCCTTTAATTATCTAGTCTTTCTCCATGGACTCATGGAATTCCGAGTAGTTTTATATCATACTTGTTAAAAACTCTTAATTTCTATGTATTGTCTTTTATATCTTCTTTAGTTAGAGATTCCTTATCTCTGTCTTCATAGAGTTTTAAATCATGGTATTGAAGCTGGGACCCCAATATGGGCAGTATTGGAATGTAGGCACTGATGCCATTAGCTGTGTCTGAAAAACTCAGAGGCCTAAACAGATAAGGGTTCTTTTACTTCGTTACAAATCCCAGGTGAGAAAGAGAAAATGTATCACCAAGAGTATGTATAGAGGGAAATTGGAGTCATTGGCCTCAAGGACAAAGAAAGAGAGAGAGAGAGAGAAAGAGAGAGAGAGAGAGAGAGAGAGAGAGAGAGAGAGAGAGAGAGAGAGAGAGAGAGAGAGAGAGAGAGAGGATAAGAAAGAGATTTTTGGGCGAGAGGAGAGAAAAAACTGGCAGGGGAGTAAAGAGGAGCCCGAGTGACCAGGTTGGGCAGAAGACCCTGGAAGAGTGAGCTGGTGCTGGCAAGGAGTCATGGTGGCCTTCAGAACAGTGGCTGGTGTGGAGAGTGTGGCACCACATTAAGGTGGCATAATAAGCTGGTACCTGGAAATAGCCAGAGATTTGCAAAGCTGATTTGGGATCAGCATTTTGTTAAAGTTTGAAGCACCTTGGATAAGCAGAGCAGCTCGGAACACTGGAGAAGCAAAGAGAAGACACAGGAGAAAAACTGGACTTTGCAGAGTACCTGCCTCAGGTTTGGATGAACAAAGGGGCACCATCATGGACATGGGTCTTTGGGAACTTTGGGACTGAAAATGGTAACTAAGGTAAGGTAACTGGCCACTTGTGGCTTTGAGGACTTTTTGGTTGACTTTTTATTTTCCCTGTTAATTTCCCTTGTAAATAAAACCTCTTATTAAATTGCATTTGAGTGGCAACTACTACGCGCAGGTGGTACCAACCTGAGAGAACCTGGGTGGCAGAAGCTGCACTTAAATGTGACTTGTTGGTTGGAGGCTTCTACCCCATTTTGACCCAATTTCATTATGACTGGCATATATAACAATGCATAGTTTTTGATGGATTGAACAGATACTAAAAGCCCACAAAATGTTTATTTTTGTCTACATGGCAATGTATTTAAATACAATGATAAAGAATTCTGAAATTAAATAACTCTGAAAATGCCATAGGCATTGTGATCTTCCCACTGTACATATACTTTTTTAGTATATCCTCTATACAATTGTGAATTTTAAATATATACCTTACTTATTCTAATCTTTGCAGCAGCAAAAAAGAAAAAAAAGCAAATGGAAAATGGAAGGCAGAGTTCCCTTTAAACCATATTCCTCCTGAAACTTAGGTTTAAAAAACACATTCGTATCCAGCTTCTAGTCAGTGGATTAATTTAGCTGAAACCTCCCAAAGGATGGCAGCATGCAATTTTGTCCCTGGAGAGAATTTTGAAACTGCAATTGCAGGACCAAATAAGGAAAAGGTACTTCCTCAGAGCTTTCTAATCCACAATACCACAACTTCCAAATGATTAAGGAACAGAGCAGCTCTGAGTGCTTCGTTTAAAATGTACAGACATAGCTCTCTTATCCTCTAAAGTCACTGTGTTCTTGTAGAATCATAAGCAGATCATTTGAAAAGCAGAAAAAAGATCAAACTCACCCATATAGCTTTCTTCTTCCCCCATTTGTATAAAGAATACTTAATCCTCTTATACATTCAGAATACTTATATAGGCATAAATAAATTATAGAAACATAAAAGTCTATAATTTCCATTGGTTATATCATTAACTGCAAGTCTAAGATAAGAAACTTTATTAGTTCTCATAAATTTCCTAGTTAATTCTTGTAGATAGATGCCTCATAACAGATTTGAAATACTAGGAAAATTCATGATTTCAGGGTATTACCAAACAGTCTGCTAATAAAATGTCCACTAAACTTTTCAAGGGACTAAAATGACAAAATACATTTAACAATCAATTAAATATATATTTTAAATAAAATATATAATTTACATAGCATGTTACAGTCATGATAGGAAGAACTATGGTAGTTCTTCAAAAAATTAAAATAGGTGATTGATCACATGATCCAACAATCACATTTCTGGATATTTTTCCAGAAGAACTGAAATCACAATATTTAGAAAAGATACCTGCAGGTTCACAATGACATTACATTTATTAGTAAAGACTGAAATAACTTAAATGTCCATGAACAGATAGGTAAAGAAATGTGACCTATACATACAATCAGATTTTAAGAGGAAGTCAGTTCCATCACATGCTACATGGACAAGGCTAAAAGAATTTATAATAAATAAACCAATCACAGAAAGACAAAAACTGCATAGGTCTACATATATGAGATATATAAAGTAACATATTTATTAAGAAGGTAAATAATATGTTATATTTGATATCACACTATACTCATTATCAAAGCTCCAGTAATCTTCAAGTGTAGTCAACAGGGCTCCCTCCACACTTTGCTTTACTCCCCTTATTCTCCCTTTTTGGTAGCCACTGTTGTGCTATCAGATTTCTAGCTTCATTTGTTCCTTTATTTTGATTTTTGTATTCCACATATGAGTGAAATTATGTATTTCTTTTGCCACTGATTTATTTAGCATAGACTAATTAGTACAGGCTTATTTTATTTAGCATATTTCCATCCATGTTGTCACAAATGGCTATACTTCATCCTTGTTATTGCCAAGTTGTATTCCATTATGGCTATATATCACATATTTATCTACCTATCTGTTGTTAGGCTTTTAAGGTGTTTCCATAAAAGTTAGGCAATTTTGATTAGTGCCACAGTAAACATAATGGTACATATATCCTTTCTAATTAGTGTTCTTACAATCTTCAGATAATTTCTAGAAGAGGGACTGTTGGATCTTATGGTAGATCAATTTTTAATATTTGAGACACCACCATGTTGTTTTTCTATATAGGTTTTATTAATCTACATCTTACTAACAGCAAACAAGGGTTCCTTTTCTCCACACCTTAACCAACACTTGTGGTGTCAGACTCTTTTTGATATTGATCATTTTCACTGGTGTACATTGATCTCTCATTGTGGTTTTAATTTGCAGTTCCCGGATGTGAGGGCGATCTGGCTGCGACATCTGTCACCCCATTGATCGCCAGGGTTGATTCGGCTGATCTGGCTGGCTAGGCGGGTGTCCCCTTCCTCCCTCACCGCTCCATGTGCGTCCCTCCCGAAGCTCGGTTGAAGAGGACGGCCTTTCTTCGGTCGAGGGTATACGAGTAGCTGCGCTCCCCTGCTAGAACCTCCAAACAAGCTCTCATAATTTGCAGTTCCCTGGTAAAAAATGATGATGATCATATTTTCTATATACTTTAAGGTGTTTGTCTTTGGAGGTAAATATTTAGCACTTCTGTCCATTTTTATTTTTTGGATTAGATTATTTCTTTTCATTCAGTTGTATGGTTATATATGCATTTGTATGAATATATTTATATATGAATATATATGCTATATATATTCATATATAAATAAATATGATATCACACCCTTATCAGATGTATGATGTGCAAGAATATATATATAGTTATATAGATAGATATCAGACCCCTATAAGATGTGTGATATGTAAGAATTTTTTCCCTTTCAGTAGGATGCCTTTTTGCTTAAATGATGCTTTCATTATACACAACTTTGTAATTGATGCAATTCTCTTTATTTATTTACTTCTGATTTTGTTCCCTTTGTCAATAAATTTATTTCCAAACACACACTTGAAGTAAATGCTAGGAAGTATTTTGTCTATTTTGTTCATGTATTTTATGGTTTTAAGTCTGGTATCCAAGTCTTTAATCTTTTTAAGTGAATATTTGTGTGTGGTGTAATATTATGGTCTAGCTTCATTTTTTACATTTTGTTGTCTCATTTTTCCAACACCATTTATGGACAAGAATATCATTTCTCCATTATATGTTCTTAGATCCCTTGACATAAATTAACTATCCATGTAAGAAGTGTGAAATTATTTCTAGGCTCTCAATTCTATTTCATTGGTTTCTGCATCTATTTTTATTCTAGCACCACATTGTTTTGGTTACTGTTGCTTTATAGAAAAAACTAAAGTCTAGGAGGCTAATAGCTCTGTTTTTGTCTTTTCTCCTTTTTGTCAAATGTCTTTGGCTAGTTAGTGTCCTTTGTGGTTCCAAACAATTTTCAGTGATGTCTGTTCTACTATATTGAAGAAAACTATTGGTATTTTGATAGAGATGGATGGCATCTGTATATTACTGTATGTAAGAAGGATATGTAACAATGTTAATTCTTCTAGTCCATGAACTTGAAACATATTTTGATTTCCTCTTCACATCTTTTATTTCTTTTAACAATGTCTTACCATTTCCAATGTCTTACCATTTTTGTTAACTGCCAGAAACAGGGAAATGAATTCATGAGAAGAGATGGCCCAGCCACAGCTGGGGGTCAAATTGAAGTATTAACCATGAGACAACTTCATTCACAAAATAAAGGGGTATTTATAGGGGCACAGGGTGAGGACCTGTTGAATTCCAAAGAAGACAAGCAATCCTGAGAGACAATTAACATTCTAAGGCAAAAAGTAATTGAGGGTGGGGTAGTGTAGGGGCAGTCTAATTTTTGATAAGGCTAACATTGATAAGGAAAAGCCAGGGATGTCAGTGCTTACCTCAGAAGGTCATTTCAGTCAGTCCCTAAGTTTTCTTAGGGACCATTAATGAAAGTGGTTTTCCTTTATCTGTCTGAAATGATTCTTCTGGTATGCAAATGGTGCACAGCAATTTTCTTTGTAGAGGTCTTTCACCTCCTTTGCTAAGATAATTTATAAGTGTGCAATTCTTTTTGATGTGATTATCAATGTGATAATGTGTATCTTTTGATGTGATTATCTTCTAGCTTGTTGTGCATCTAGAAATAGAAAACTTTTGTTTGTTGATTTTGTAGCCTGAAAATTAACTGTACTAAGTGATTGTTTCTAATAGATTTTTGTTTCCAGTCAACAAGTTTTATACTCAAATTTGATTTCTTAAATTGATATATTTCCTATAATTAGGCATTTTTAATATTTTATAATTATAGCAAACAAGCACTATGATATTTTGCTAAATTTTTATATTTTTCTTATATGAAAATATTTGTAAAATGTATCTATTCATTTTCTTACCCTTTCTGCATAATGTGAAAAGCAGGTATTTCTATCACAGCAATTTTGCAGAATTCATTGCTTTTTAGACATATATTTGTTCTAAGTTAATTATTTCTATTCCTTCAGCATAATTCAGAAGAAAATGAGCTTCATCATTTCAGGTGTTTACCTAGTTAAGCTCATTTCTCTCGAATAGCACCAGAGATATTTCAATACCAGCAATTTTAAATTTATATTGCCAAGGAAAAGAAAAGGAACAAATCTCTCCATTATGAAAGAAGATATCAGGATAAATGACAAAAAGTAAGAATTCTACAAAAATTTAATGGGTTTGAATTCACAATCTTGCCATTGTCAATGACAAATTTTGATCAGATTATTAAGTAAAATCAAATCTTAGAATTTGTGCTTTGTGTTATGGTGTTGAAACAATAAACCTGGAGAGATAAACATAACTGTAAACCAGTGACACCTTGATAAGAAAATAAATATATACAACAATCAATCAACAGAATAGATGTATTTTTCCCTAAAGCCAGACCAGCTTATCGACATTGATGATCATATTTTCAGTCTTGAAAAGTTCCAGTAGAGTATGATAGATTTAAAATACATCAAAAATCAAAGTAATAACAAACTTTAAAATAGTTAAACTTTTGAATATCACTGACAGAAATAAACATGTTGGGAATATAAAATTTGTAAGACCTCCTTAGAAAATAACATTGCTTTTGGCAATTCAAGTAAGCAATTATCTTTCAAAACAGAATTTGATAGCAACATTTTAAAGGGGTTTTCCCAAAAGAACTTCTCTTTTACAAGTGGCTAATTGTAGTTTTGGATGGACAGCTTGGCATTTAAAATTGAAGGTAAGTTAGTTTATGAAATCAATTACACCCACAGTCATTTTTTAATGTACAATTTCACTTTAGTAAGTGATTTAGGGGACATAAAGTACTTAAAAACAACAAATACATATAAAAATTCTAATAAAGCAGAGTTCCTGTGGGCCCATGTCTGTCATAGCCACTGCTAAAAAAAAAAAAAAAAAAAAAAAAAAAAAAAAAAAAAAAAAAAAAAAAAAAAAAAAAAAAAAAAAAAAAAAAAAAAAAAAAAAAAAAAAAAAAAAAAA